>VYZT01025119.1:92479-150252 GCA_013400735.1 Pomatostomus ruficeps
CCAACCCCGGGCTTGGTGCTGTTCTTTTTGATCGTGGCATTGCGTGTTCGAATCCTCGGACACCGAAATAAATTTTATACGTGTTTTAATTTGAATTAGGCTTTTTATTTATAACAGTTATAAAGTGAACAACCATATTACCCAAGCACAAGCAGCATGTTGGAGGGCAGGGAATGCAGCATAACCACCTCTCAAAAAGGCAAACGGAGCTCAGAAGGAAAATCTCTTGGCACTGCTGGGGAACTGTAGCCTGACAGGCACTTCTCCCTGCAATTGTGCCAAGGCTGGTGCAAAGGCATTGCATCAAATGATAAGAACAATGAGCAACAGCAGCCTCAAAACCAGAGATAAGATCCTCACAACTGCAAAATGGAGCTTGGGGTGGGAAATGAATCTTTAGGAAACTCAAAAGTTAACAGCACAGGTACTCAGCCAGCTTCTCAAGGAAAATGACATAATTCAGGACTTAGCTATGATTCACACACATTGAGGCTCTCGGCACTTAGAGGCTTCAGTTTCTAAATTAGCATCACACAGATGCACATGAAAATCCTGGCACAGCTAATAATCTTGCTAAGTATTCTAGGCATTATTTTTAGCAGAAAAGAAAAAAATCAAGGAAAGGTCCTCCTTGTGCCCCCCCTCCAAACACCAGCAAAAAATCTGAATAATTACCGAGGTGTCTGCCAAATTAAAATACAATTTAATTGTTCTGCACAAGTGTTCAAACAAAACATATATAACACATCCCAGGAAAACACACTCATTCTTGCCTTCTTCCCCAAATAAAAAGACATCTATTTGTCAGTGCATTTTTAAGTCTAAAAGATGTATTAAAAAACTCCTATACCACACATTTTTGAAAACCTTGCTTAGATTCAGCTTCTCTGAGAGACATGGCTCCCAGTGGTAATACTTAGGCATTTTGCCTTGATAATTTTGCGGTTTGTCTATTTTAGTATTACGTAACAAGAGTAGCTAAAGAATGAAGGGCCAGCTCTTTGTGTCTGTTGAAATGCAAATCAGATGAGCTGTCAGGACTTTGTCAGAAGCCATAAGGGATACTCTACTGGCTCCACAGCACCATCCTAGCTGCCTTTCTTGCAAGATAGATAAAAACAAGTTGTTATCTTTCTTTTGCTGTTTCTCTTTCCCTGTGTCATTAGGAACAGCGAAGGCTGCAGTGAGCCCTCAGTACCACACAGACATCTGAGCACCAGCAGCTCAGGGAGCAGCAGAGTGAAGCTTCACCAAGCACCTGCTCGGGGCTGTACGATCACCACCAACATTTGGCAGCATGGGCTGTTAGGCATTCCATAAAGCAAGAGCCCATCACCACCTGGATTATGGCCGTAGGACTGACAGGTCTGTTTAGCTGTAGTGGGGGACACCTCACCGTGGGCTGCTGGAGGGGAGTTGGAGAAACACCTCCTTTTAAATTATTGACTTATTTTGAGGCACTCCACAGCACTAAAAATTCCCCATCTCTAGGAGATGCTTGCAAGGAAAATACACTCTCGGTGCACTGCAAAGATAGCCTGTGTTAGGGAAAGAGGGAGCTGACCAGAGACTTGCCTGTCCTGAGCCAGTCCTCCAGGCACACCGTCTTTCCAGGAGGGAGGTCTTGCAGATCTGTTCCTGGTTCAGCCTCAGAGCAGCGTGGGGAGGTAGGTGTCCCACACACCATACTGTGGAGTGGGTGGGGGAATGGATCTCATGCCACCTACACATTGCACGGTGTGCAATAAATAAAGTGGGTGGATTAAATGTCATAGATACATACCACTCCTAAACTCTTATCTGTCTGCACTGGTATCTATGCCAGCTGCTTCTCCACCTACCTCGAGGCCTTTTGGTTATGGAAACCCACAACTCACAACGATATTTTACTTTTGTAGAGATATATTACTTACGCCCACCTTGAAACTGAGTAGAAACCAACTGCTCTTACTTGGTACCAAAGGTACCAACGCATGACCTGCACTCTCAAGTGGGAAGCAGTCCCCTTTTGTGTGATTTACTGAGACCTGGAAGTTGAATTAGCAAAGGCAAAGGATAGCTTGCTCGTTTTTTTAGTTGGATGCAATTTACCTGTAGCACTGCAAATGGCAACCAGTCACTTTTGTTCTCTTCTACTACCGCTGCTTGGGAGCTGGCAGGGTTTGCCAAAATGTGAGTGCAGGTCCAGATATGGGGCCTGTGGTAGTACCACACACGTGGCTGTATGGCATTCCTTATCTCCTTTTATCCTAATATCCCTGTTGGGAATCTTACACAGATAAAAATAGGCTACAGTGTCTGCTTCTCCTTCCCAATGATTTGCAGACAGATACTTGCCAAGTGTCTAGTGACTCATTTATTTGGGAAAAAAACCGACCACAACAATGAAATCTGCAAACCCACACTTTTCCCACTCTCATATAAGATGCATTTTTAACAGTCACTCAGACCTTGTGTAGAACAGATATTGGCAACCTGTTCCTCTGTTTTTCTCTAAAGACTGATGGATACAACTCCAGGGGCCAAATTTCCATTGCCTTTTTCTTTTGGTAGCCACTCACTCCATGCAAAGTGTACATGACACCAGTCTGGAGACCCAGGGTATTGAGCAGAGCTTGGGTAGACAGGCATGGACTGGGCTGGTGGAGCTGCCGACACTCTGTCCTTGGCAGGAGGCTGGAGACTAAATCTCAAATATGCTTTGCTGCTCTGTGGTTCTGGTCCAGTCATCCATTTACCCAGTGAAACTTTGCTTTAGATTTTTTTTCAGCAGCTTGTGCAACCCCACACTGGGTGCTTTGGAGGGGAGTAAGTGCTATGTTTCTCTGAGGATGTTTTTGTAATTGAATACACTTAGTCAGCAGAACCTTTACTAAGACATAGAATAGATTTTCAAAACAAAAATGGAAGGGAATAAGAAAAAAGAAAAACCTCTATGAATAAAGACACCAAACTTTTGGCACTTACCAGTGAATGCAATGTCATTGTCTGTACTCCTGCATTGCAGTAGTTGTAGGTGGGCTGACTCCTCAGACATGGGGTCTTGCAAGGCCAGATCCAAACAAAGGAGCTGCGAGCCTATTCACAAGTGTAAAGATAAAAAGATCTAGATTTTCTATGTTTAGTGCCACTCGTGTCTGAAAATCCCTGCAGCACTCCAAAAAAAGCATCTTCCTGAGGCACAGAGAAGTTCAGGAGTCACCAAAAAGCCAGTGTTTGTGAGTTGCAGAGCAGGAGTCAGGAGTACTTTGCTCTATACAGAAGCAGTAAAGGTAGGACACAAAACGCCAGGGTGGATCAATGTCCATCATTTATAGCTGTCAAGAAAGCATATTTCAGTTTCCCTGATGAGAGAAGCAGATATCTCAAAGATTATTTTCAGAGAAGGGCTGGTGTTTTCCCATGTCCTTGGGAAGCAAAATTTCCTGTCATTTCCCATTGGATTCTCTTCTACAACTTGTCGGCCTGAATGCATAGTTACAGTGCTTCTGAATTTTATTAGGAAGATAAAAATCTGGGGGTTTTTATCTAAGCAAAAATCCTCCAACCCTCCACTATCTCACCTCCATGACACAATTTAATCAACACCTACCTCCATTTAAATATTCCACCATCTCTTATTCGTGATGCTGAAAAGCCCTGGAACAATGAATGACTATACATAACTATTTTGTACTCAAGAAACAAAAATTTAAAAATTTTGGCATTCTATTTTTAAATAATAAATAGAAAATATTTATTTTACAGCATTTTCAAGATCATTTTGACAAAAAGGCAGTTTTCATCAAGCATTTGACAGACCAAAAGAAAGAACTTCTACAGAAAGCTTTGTAGCTCATACAGCTGCATACACAAGGTGAGTTCTTGCTCTTTAGATATATTTACGTATGTGTATGTTTCCAGTTTTAACAATTACCAACTAAAAGCTAATATACTGAATTTCAAGAAAACTCCTACTCATGATATAATTACATTGCTGTAATAAAATCAGTGCTTAATATGTTCAAAACAGACAGATATGAAAACAATATAGTACCTTGCCACGTTGCCATCTCCTTGTCTATACAAATCTGTTATATTTCTTTTTCTTATATCTCTCAGGTCTTCAAAGACTGGCTTCTTAGTATCAACTCTGTGCTACTGACAATGTATGTTTTTTGGAAACAGCACAGCAGATCTTATACTACAAATGCTAGAAGATAGAATTCATAGCCAGTACAGTGATCAGCAAAGAAGATATGGCATTTTCCTCACCGCTTTAATGAGCAATCAGCATTTTAAGTAAAAGAAACAGCAACAAAAAATAACCCCCTAAAAGCCCCAAGCAGAAAAAAAAATCAACAAACTAACCCTCAGGTGTCTTCGGTTCATTAAAAGACATCAATATACTGACAAAAACATGTCTTTGGGCAAAGTCGTTTCATGCTTTCCACATCAGGACAATGATAGCAATTGGCCATGAGTAATATCGAAAGGAGCAAACATTGTGAAAAGAGGATGAGGAAAAAAGACTCTATCTGGTTTTGTGCATGAGCCAAACCTTCCAATACCTATACCGCATAATTAGGGAAAAACTATGAGATTTGGATCTTCAGAGAAGAATTGATAACTAGCAGGCCTTCTTAAAATTCAAGCAAAAAGAAAGAAGAAGAATAGAATTATGATTAATTCAGAAAAACTCTGACAGAATATTCAAAAGAAGCATGGCTAAAATCAGGGTTTGCAACTATATTAACAGGAAGGGATTCTTTTAAAGTGTTTTTGAAATAAAGTGTAGAACTGTGGGACAGATCCTCATCCTCAGCTGAATTCAGCAGCACAAACAAAGATCATAGCAGCAAAAATCCTGACCTGTGTATGTATAATAAGCACATTTATGAATAGGGTAATCATCATTATAATTAAATTCAGGCCACAGCAATTAGACCTGGACTTGGATCATGCCAGTCATTAGGGAGCTTTGGATTAGGCCCATCTCTAGGAAACACATGAAAGATAGAGGAGGAGGAAGAATAAATGACAGAACTACAACTGCCTAGAAGTGACCTTTAAGATGTTATATTGTATATTAAATACAAGCAGTGAAAGCATAGGGAAAGAACATGCAACTAAACATCATAAAGGGTTCAAAAGAATGATCAATAGCAAAACCCGGGAATTTATGCACACATTAAGCACTGATGAAATTTCCTGTCCTGATGTGATTTTATTTTAAATTATCTGAAGCAGTGAAATAGTTTAATTACTTTTGCTGTCTCTCACCTGCAAGATTTCTAAAATAGACATTTTTATGTTTCTTTTTTTTCTTTTTTTTTTTTTTTGTTAGCCACACTAGCTGCAAAATGTGTAAAATAACAAGTTCTCAATGCACTGGTTATTAATATCATATGTCTGCTTCATAAAATAGCTGCAAAAGAAAGCACCCTATTATAAGGGTAACGACTGTCTCAGCCTGTATATGAAAAAAAGGATGCATTAGCACAGCATACAAACCTTCAAAGATCTATCGAATATTTGTAACAACGTGATATAAAAACATGATTCAAACATAAAAATATTCATTGTATATAAGACAATCTTCCAGTGGTAGTTTTTGGGCATTACTCTTCACACATACCATACCCACGCATACAGATACACAAACGTACGCTCACGCTATTGCCTGGAGGCTCTGTAGCCCCCAGTGTGGAATTGCCTTTTTTCCAGATTAACAGTTGTTGCTCTAAGTAAACAGCTATTTCTCAATGCATTTGATTCCAAAGTAACACAAAGGAATGATGCAATGGCATGGCAGAATATGTTGTTTTATGAAAAGATAGTCAAATATTGTTCTGCTACAGGAAACGTTGTGTAACAGTTTAGCCACATGGTTTGCAACCTTATACAAAAGGGCAGTTTTTCTGAGTCCATATCATATTACAAGTACTACGGCAAGGCTTTCTTCAGAAACCTCTTGAGTCTTGACTTGATCATATTTCTCACTCTGTTCACAATCAGCATTAAAAGAAGCCCAAATCCCCCAAAAAGCAGCCTAGTATGAAGAACAGATCATTCAGTAAGAGCCATGTGCTTTTCACATTATCTCATCTCCTCTCCCCCAAACAATGTTCCATAGTTATGCCACCTGTAGAAACCAGGAAAAAAATATTTATGCATCTATGTCTCATACAGAAATAGCTTTGTTCCCCTTCACCACACTCCGCCCTTCCAGCTCCTGGATGTGTTGCTCCCATAGCAGACAGACAGCAGTCATGAGGTGTGCTAATGACTTCTCCAGGTCACATTTCCCAGAGTCCTTTTCAAGCATTGCCAAGAGAGGGTGTGACTAAGTGTGATTATATTTTTTTTCCTGCATGTTTATTTTTTTTTTTTTTGCTATAGAAGTTGTCTCTTTAGTTTGTGCTTTGTTATGGTTTCCTAATATTTTCCCAAAGTACAATATTTTTATTTTGAACAGATAGAGAATCTTGAGCCCTCAGAATGGATTTTTGTTTTCTTTTTGTTTCATTTTACTTGTTTAAGTGCAGGATGAAATTTTTTGCCCTTTTTTGTCACTTTGTTCTCTGCTCTCTCTCCCCACAGCCCTGGGAGACTTGTCTCCGCAAGTCCTCCCCCAATGGGCAGCTGCCAAAGTCCTTCCCCATCTTGTCTCTTGCAGCAACTACAGGGTGGACGAGCTTTGCTTATAATCCCTCAGGATGACAGAGGCATAGGTCACATCTGGGGGTGTGCAGAGCACCGACTCCGACACAGGGGAGCTGGGCACGGAGCTGCCTGAAGCCACTGAATCCCGGAAAGGGGATGGGGGTGTCAGCGCCGGAGAGTCTTCTAGAGTCAGTTTGCTGGTTGCTGGCTCCTCGTCCGCCTCCTCCTCTGTGTTCTTTTCATACGCATATCCCTGAATGAGCTTCACCTTCTCACTCTCTGCTTCCTCGGCCGGGGGAGACAGGGGCTCCTCGCTGAAGGCAGCCACCTGGGAAGGCTGCAGGGGCAGCTGCTGCGGGGGCGGGGGCGGGTAGGGGGGCCGCACGCCATTCCCTGAGCCAGCAGTGGGGAGAACAGCGCTGAAGTCGGGGATGCCGGTGGCAAACTTGTTGACCACTCCTTGCAGCTGGTCCATAAGAGACTGTGGCTGCGGGGGCAGGGTCTTGGGGGACTGCTCAGGCAGGAAGAGTTGGGTTTCCTCCGCCGTGGCCTGCAGGGGGGGAGTCATTGCCACCCGCCTGTGCACCACCATGGAAGGGCTGCTGGACTGGTTGAGGCGAACGGGCTCTCTATTTTCTTCCTCCACCACATTGTACAGAGTCTTACTGCTGATGTCGGTAAAAGTCAGACTTTGGCCGTGGTAGTCTTTAGTGAGGGGTTTGATCACCGCTGTCTGATTGCACCCTGTCTCCTGGTTCTTCACATGCACTGAGAGTCTGTGCCACGTATGTTCCCCCTTTGGATCTTGTCTTCCACCTGGTTCAGACCATGACACAGACTTTCCATTAGAACTATGAATAAAATAAAGATGGGTTTATTTGCATTTACATTACGAAGACACAGGCAGTATAACAAACAAGCCTACAAAAATACTGATTGCTTTGCCTCATTAGTAAGCCTCCCCCCCTCCAGTTTTTCGTGTCCTCCCAGAAATACTACATAAGAAAGCAACACTGTGATTTTCATCCAAAAGTGGTTACTTCCTGTTGGTTATCCATCCTACAGCCAACCTGGAAAGGCTAGCCTGCAGGAAGGGCTCTGGGAGAGCCATCTGTGACTTGAGGACTCGAGCTGTCATTTGGTATCTAGGTTTGCTCACCATTTTGCGGTGGGGGGCGGGGAAACCAGGAAAAAAGTCACAGGAAAAGCTTTAATAGAGCCTGATTTACAGCTTATAGGAAATATTTTCAAGCTGTTGGAAGAAAAACAACCCACAGTCATAGCCTTTGGCAAACTGGATAGAGAAAGAAATTGTTGCTAACCCCCCCTTTCCTTTTTATTCCCTCACCCCCTTTTGCACTTAGAAACAGATTAGCTATCAAAGAAATCAAGGACTCCCAGGGCCTCTATCAGGTAGGAGTCAAATGCACTTCTTCCCAGATGACTCTTATTTACAAACTAGGCTGAAATGCTGGAACCAAAAACAGCTGGTTTGTGTGGGAGGAGGAACAAGTGGCAGCGTGACCATGGTGAGTCAAACCATCTGACTCCTCATACGAGCTGGGTCCCATCAAAGCACTGGGCAGTCTGGCTGAGTGAGGATCTGAGGGTCAGGTCTGACACTGAGGAACTGTAGGTTTTTGCATTTCCCTGTACCCTTAAAAGGAGTAGCACTCGAAGCTGAGTGGCAGCTTGTTAACAGCTGGTGGGACAGGGAGCTGAGCAGTGCTTTAGAGAACCAAGCCACTGTTTAATTGCAGGTCAGGCAGTAGAGATGGTTCACAAATTATAAAATACATCACTGGGATGGAAACCAGAGATGGAGAGAGATTCTGAGATGATTTATTCGAAGCAGCCTCATCTCTGGGTTTCATCCCTCAGGGACCAGAAGCAAACAATGGATTAAATTTCAGACCCTGCGACTGCGGTGCAGATGGGAGACAAAGTGAGTGGGAGGCTGGCACATCAGCCTCACCTCCTGCTACTGCACACACCAGGGGAGATCCCTTCCCTTACAGTATTGCAGTGTTGTTCTAAGCATTTTGCTTTCCTTGCTCACACTCTCATGGTTCTCTTTTTTAAGGAGTAAATAATTGCCACTTAAATAAGAAAAAACACATTGACTGACTTTGTCATATCTGGAGGAGACTGGTACAACACAGATAGTGTTGTAAAGCTGTCAAAACAGAAAAGAAATGTACATGACAATGTGTCACTTTTCTGCTGAGCAGTAAGTGCTCCTGGAGAAAAAAATAAAATTTTAGGTGGATCCAAGCTGGGAAGCTCATCTCCAACTCCAGACTTAAAATGCTGGACCTGTGACTCACCACCTCTGTGGGAACTGGGGCACATGAAAGGGCCAATCTAAAATATTCATAACTCCCCAAAGCATGTAGTTGGTAGGACCTGGAGCTGTTTGGATTTAGAGCTTTAACCTAAAGAATAAAAAACCAAGTTTGCAGCTGAAGAAGGAAACCTCTATATTGTAGTGATCAATGAAAATATAAGAATGAAGGTTTAGAAGCATTCCTGTTTTGATCAAAATGAGCTGTGGTGTGAGTTTTCTTCCTTTTTTTCTTTTTTTCTTTTCTTTTTTTTTAAGTGCTATAGAGATAAGCAAATGAATGTAACTCTTGGGTGTGAAAGATTTTTAAATTAATGTTTTAACATGCCAAGAATTGCAAACTCTTCACACAGAAACACATTTGCTCTACTTTAACTTCAAAACAAGTCTCTTCTTGTAGAGAGGAAAATAAGTCAAGTGCTCTCATATTGTATTTTGCTGATGCTGTAGCTTACAAACACTGCAAAGTGTTTTTCTAAAAGAATATGACGATTATCTGCTGCCTTTTATGCTAAGTCCACTTCTGCATCCTTTATTCCTTCATATCTAGTTCTGATGCATCATCTCACTTTTGAATCCCTCCTCACACCATCTGTTTAGTCTCTATCTCATTTTTATTTCCAAGATTTTGTATTTTACATCAAAGGCAAGCACAGCTATTTTAAGGAACTCACTACCTCTGTCTTCAAGTCTTGCTTATATTTAGTTCATTTCCCTCTCCCTCACTCCCAAACTCTGTTCTTCTCACTTCTGTAGCACTCTCCATAGTCCCAAGTCAATGGCCGTGCTTAAACTGTGCTGAGACTGCAATATCCCAATGTGGGTACACCATTTCATCAGGATCCGTCTGGTACCAACTCACTCTTCGGGGAGAGCTGGTGCTGCTGACACACCTTGCCTCTGCTTGCCAGACCTCACCGCTCATGGCTCCAATGGCCCCATGGCAAAGAGCTTTAGGGCTGCAGTGGCTCTCTGTGGGATCCATTTGACACTATCCACTGATTATTTCCCTCAGATTATTGTTCCAGCTCTTTCCCTCTACTTGCTCTCCTTGCTATGTCCAAGCACTACTAGCCTGTTAATGAGTCACATTTTGAGATGCAGTTCCAAGACTGTCGTAGAAATACCTGGGCTCTGTCTTGCTGGATGGCTGGCAGGGGGTCACACTGAGATTGACATGTTCAGGCAGAATTCATAATTAACATGCAAGACAAGCACTTGTTATGCTGGAACAAAGAGAAGCCAACTTGAATATCATTAACTGACATTTGGACAAAAAACAAAGATGGGTCTGCAAAAGCTCACACCTGAACTGAATCTCAGTGAGGGAAGGAGTTGTCGCACTAGTGCAAAGCAACGACAACAATTCTGACTGCATGATCACCATTCACTAAGTGATTGTCATCTCCTCTTTTGAAGGAAGCAACCATTGGAGAAGGTGAAGAACAAAATAATCTGCCTGGCATAATGGGAGAACAGGTGGTTTTCCACACAAAGGCAAGAGAATGCACCAAGCTGGATCGCAGCTGGGGTATTGAAAACCTGATGTTCAATTGCACAGCGAAGAGATGGCACTAGGTGGTGGTTTCTTCATTTTATCAATAGGATGATTACCCAGTTCATGTCCATGTCCTGGGGTGACATTATGAAACCACTTTATTCCTTACCTGCCTGCTTAATGCCCACTGCCACTGAGTGGGCAGTAAGCAAGCAGGTAAGGAATGAAGTGGTTTCATAATGTCACCCCAGGACAGTCCACCACGTATTTATTCATCTTTCCTATCTCTGTCCTTTCTCCTGTCAAGTTTTCATAGGATTTAAACTTCACACTTTCTGCATAGAAGTGAACTTCTTGGAGTCTCAAGGGATCTTAAGGTTTGTACTTGCATATACCCAGTGTAACATTCCAAGTACTATTTCGGTTTATCCTCCCATCTAGTCTACATGGTCAGGTATATTCCTGGATATCCTATCAGCACACAGGGTGGGTTTGCTTTTGCTTATAGGCAAGAACATACATTGAATTTATATGCTTTTTCTCAGTTTTCACCACAGCTTTTTCTATTAGTTTTTATTTGTTTCATGAGCAGAGCCATTGCTACTTTTGGTAATTCAAAATTTTGCTTTAAATACATGCATTGATCTTTATAACGTACTCTCTGCATGACTCTGGGGCAATCATTTTGAGGCACTTTCAGCTGTTTATTATAGACACAAAACAAGATGGAAAACAATTTCAGATCGTAATAGTTACTTGCTGAAAATCTTTAAAAGAACTGATGCACTCAAGTCTGAGACTGTGGTTCAAAATATGACTGCCCAGCTGTAGGACATGCCTATAACTTATGAGACAGTTCACTGTTCATTGTTAAGTATCTCCAGATGCTCAAAATCTGACCCCTCCTTGTGACCAGGAGTTGCCCAAACTCAAGTCCAGTTTCAGGCCAAGAACAGAGTTCCTGGAGGATCTGACCTTGCTGGCTTCCTTGGAGCAGTGTCAAGTCTGAGTACCCCACAAGACTTGGTTCCTCTTCACACTGCAGGATTCTGAAGATGCCTTACGTTAGACATTGGATAGAAAAGGTTTCTTTACATCTTAGAGGCTGAATGCTTCTGACGTGAAAAATTACTGTGCCTTTGGTCTAAGGTAAGTTAGTCTGTGCAACTCTCTGATCCTTTCACCAGTGAAGTTATAACCTGAGATCCAGAGCACAGAGAATTAAATCACCTTAGAGTCCTGTGTACCTGAATCTTTGTCTTTTTTTTTGCCTTGAACATTTTATGCATAACAATCCCTAACTGATACCATGTGAAATAGTTAAGCAGAGTGATATGTGTACTGATGAGGTTAACTCCAGGAACCCACAAGCTAGGAAATGGCTTCAGATGCAGTCAGGCAAACTGCTTGAGAAAAAGCCCTGCCTGTTAAAACAGAAGGAGACATTGCTTGATCTGTTGAGTTCATCCCCAGGATGCCAGAGTGGTGGTCTGCTATCTTGTCTAAGTGGTCATGAGCTGAGGAAGAATCTTAAACTCCCTGAGGTGAGTGACACAGTCATTTGAGCCAGCTTGGTGGTGTTAGACAAGACAAAGAGCACAGATTTAATATATATGGCTGGTTTTTTTTTTTTAAATAGCCAATAATGGCAATTAACCAGAGGAAGAGGTTATAGGAGAAATTATATGCTACCTGTCTTTTCATTGCCAGACCAATGCTTTGGCCCAACCTACCGCCTTATAGTCACTATAGCAACTGAAATGCCACAGCCAGCAGGGAGCACTGGAGTAACCTGGCAGTCCCTTCTGTGATGATAAAATCTTAGGAATGAACACAAAATGCAAATTGAGAAGCCTACTGACTTTGCCAGCAAAAATTAAGTCTGAAACAAACCCTGAACTATCTTACCAGCAACCAGAGGAGGTCAGTGTCAGGCACGGCCCAGCCAACAAGTGCTGTTCCTCCCTTCAAAGAGCAGGGGTTCCTCCCTTCAAAGAGCAGGGCACAGCTACAGCCACCCAACAGCTGGCTCTGGAGCGCAGCACATGTGGGGCTGTCCCTGAGTACGGACATAGAGCTGACCAGCCTTTGGAGGCAGTGGGATGCAGAGCAAAAGGAAATGCCCTGTTCAAAAGCTGTGCATTGGACAAAACCTTTCTCATCCCCACATGGCAGTTGCTGTTGGATGCAGTCCTAGGGAAGCCGGTGGAGGAATTTCTGCCCTGCCCACAGAGACACAGTCAATGAGCTACAAGCTTTCTCCAGCCCTACCGTCATGTAAGCAGTAATGCGCCTGAGTTAAGCTCTGTCCCGCTGCCGCCTCACTGCTCCCAGGGCCCAAGCTAACAAGCCTAAAATTTAAAGCTAATACCTGCACTGCAGCACACTGCAGGTGCTTTGCTGGTATCCCCAAGGTCTCTTCCATTACTGTCTCCCTTTCAGTAAGGCTGCTGGAGCATGAAATTTGATTAAGGGAGTGATCAGATTTTAATCCAAGGTAGTGATATCTCCCTGCACTAAGCAGCCCCTCCTCTCAGAGCTGCCACAGCCACCCCTGATGCTCATTAGCAAAGCAAGCCACACTGGTCTGCGTGTTCCTGCAAGCCTAAATTCTGGAACACTGGTTCTAGGGACTCATCTCTTAAACCTGGGTTGGTAAAACTTCTCTGCACTCTCTCATGAGTGAGGGAGCCATCATTGACCACAGTCTCTATCTGGTGTATGCTCAGGATTTTTGCCTGATGTAATCACCTAAATGAAAAAAAGAATCACAAACCGATTTTAAGCCTTAGTTCGTTTACACTATAATCTCTGTCTCAGTGAAAAGAGGAACATAAAACAGTTCTCATAGCATGGCTCCAAAGCTTTTGTTAGTGCTGTATAATTAGAGCAAAGTTTAACCTCCCACTTGTGTTTCTGGAAATTTATATTACTTAACTTTTCCTTGTTGCTCCCCTCCCCTCCTATTTTTTTTTTTGGTTTTGGACAAAATTGCCTTGGGCACAAAATATTCTGTGTAAATTAGAGCACTGCTTTAAATGTATGATGAAAACTGCTACACAAAAATATAGGAAAACATGATGCTGTCCTATTGTCTTGCCAGGGCAGAACCTGATGATATTAGGGGTGTTGTGAATGAACTCAAGTCCAGAGCTGCCTTTCCAACCCTCTGTCTTGCCACTGGCATACATCAAATAAATGTAACATATTAATTTCTTTCATAAGTTACTCTAATGCAGAAGTTAAGTACTACTTTATCTGAGTTATACATAGGCTTTCTATAATGTATATTGACTCTATTGATAATTGAGGTGTTTTTCTCTTTTTTAAATTGAAATCTTAGTATCATACAGCCTGTAAAATGGATGCAGTTGCTATGTCTAGGCTGAGTACCCTATGATGAGATCCTGGTTTCCAGCTACACGGTCTCCAGGTTGGGGTCAGACGCTTGGGCAGGATCAGAGGTTGACAGCCCCCCTGAGTTCTCTGCTCTGGTCACCCAGATGGGGAAAGCTGGAACCAGAACTGGGGTCACTCTCTTTATGTTTGTTCTACCATGGAAATGGCTTGCTGCTAGGCTTATACCTGGCTCTAGGGGCAGGAAATGACTTCCAAATCCAACAGCTCAGATATAGCCAAATATCCCTAAATAAGTAGATTTATTCACTTTGAAACTTAACAATAATTTTTATGTACATAGGCACTTTTATACATCTGTGATTTTGGGGGCAATGGGAGAAATGGTCAGGGTATTCCTTCAGTGTAGTTGAAGTCCCACAACTTCAGCACGTATCACAGATCTAACTTACCTAGTTCAAGAGAGGTGTGAGAATATTACACTGATAATGTGTTTGAAGGTCTGACTACTAATTATAATTACTACTAGAAATTTGTAGTCTCATCTGAAATACAGAAGCTGTGTCACATTTCAGTCATCTAGCAGTGAAAGAATTTGGTTCACCTGTGTGTTCATTAGGTCTTTTGAAAAAGTTATCAAATAACTACTAAGTGTTGCTTTGAGAAAACAATCTAATAGATAATACAAAGTTCAGGATAATAAACAATTTTTCAGAAACAGCAAGAAAATTCATCCAGTGTTCAAGAAATGAAGATGAGAAACTCAGAAATCAAAGTGAAATTAAAAAGTGCTCTTAGTAGTGAATAGCTTTTGAAACTGTTTATTTTATTCTTATTAATAAGTAAACCCCATCAAATATTCAGACTAAATTCATCCTACTGAATCACTTTTGTAATTTTTTTAGGGATAATAAAGATAATGCATGGGAAAAGCATGGTGTAAATTGTCATAGGTTCTCTGTTATCAATGGAGAAGCCCATTTGTGTTATCTGAAGGTGTGTCTCATGCTGCACATTCAAATAAAAGTATATGACAGTGCAGCCAATGCCAATGCCTGGGCTGAACCATTTATTCTGACAGGCTCAGAAGGGAGCACAGTTGATAGAACCTGAAAACTGAAAAGTAAAATGTTTTGAGCAAAGGAACCTGGGAAGCTTAGGAACATAGGAAGAAAAGGCTAGAATTAAATTCATTTACAAAAAGTGTAGGTGGGTGCAACTAAGGAAAAATAGTCTGTAGGACTGGGAGGCTCTGAAGATCAACAAACTTCAAAAACCATTACATCAAAAGAAATGCCATGAAGCTGCTGTTGAATAAGAAACACTAATTAATGAACTTCTAATATAATAAAACCACAAAAATTGCCCATGAATTCTGTGTTCCCCACTCAAAAGCACCACACCATGGTGCAGAGATCAGGAGGTCTTTCCTATGAATGCAGTTTAATAGTCATTAAGACACTTGGAGGTTTTTCCTTGCTTTCTGTAATCCTCTGTAGTTCTGATGGAAAATTATTTGGGCCACCCTGTATTTTACCAAAAAGATATTGACAAACTGAAAGCTGTATAGTGAACAGCAAGAAAAACCCACTGGGAACATAGGATAGAGGGCATGAGACAAAACTAAAATTTCCAAATAGATTCTGTTTTTTTCCAAGCATCTCAAAGGCATTAGCACCAAGACTGAAAGGTATTTCACATGGCATAGAGATGCCCAGCTGAGATTCCTAAATGAAGCTACAAAAGGGCCAAATTATACTGCACACTCAGAATATTTCCTAGTCAATAGCTCTATCAGAGCAGGAATAAATTCCTAATGAACAGAAAAGCCTGTTGCTCTGGATATTTTCTGCCAAAAAGTGTTCAAGCCTTGCAGGGGTAGTGGTCAATGAGATCCTTCTCCCACTATAACTTGTCAGATTTTCTGGAATACTTGAGAATAAAATAAACTTACAGCAGTTTAAAGGGGGCTTAAAGAGCCATTGGACTTGCCTTAACATGGCAGCATTTTGAGTGCTTAACCCTGTGGCAAACTTAACCAAGTTGCCATGGGAAGCTTAGTCATGAGGCCCTTGTTTGTAATGTACAGCTCTCCCTAATATGCTGCAGCAGACAGAGCAGCCTGTAAAGCCTGAGGGGTTTTTGGGTGTATCCGAAAGTTTCCATGGTAACGAATGTGCAGCTTCCGAAGAAGAGAGCCCTGAAACTCAGAGCTGATGCTTCTGGGTTTTTTTAATACGATAATAAAATTCTGTGATTCTATATTTTGATGATTCTGCATTTCTAACCATCTCTAGGATTGTACGGAGAATGGAAACAAACATTAGGGGAAAAAAATGATGCCAAGTATTATATGCATCAAAACACAAGACTGTTTCAAGCCTCTACATCTACTTGCTCGTAACTGGAGCTGAGGGAAACCATAGCATGCATGGTGATTTCCAGCATGTTGGGGTGGTAAGGCAGGGCCTCCTAAGGAAAATCTGGGCTTGCAAACTGCTGCAGTTCTTGTGAATGAGACTGAGTCTTGAGACCAGGTGCTAGTGATGGGCAACTGGTGATATGATGAGCACTTGTCTACTGCTCAAACTGGGCTGTGTGGCCACAGGGAGCTCAGGCAGTCGATTGCTGATGGAGGCTGTGCCTGTCCCTGGGCCACGGTGCAACACTGCCGGGCCTCTGAACATCAGCCCTGGCTGGAGTGAGACAGAAGCCTGAGGGGCAGGGACAGGCAGAGAAGCCAAAATAGCAAGCTTCATGCTCAGCAGATCTGAAAAACTCCGCTGCTTCTTAAAGCCTTTCTCATCTGGGCAGCTGCCACAAGCATTTGGAGACCCATTGACAGGTTGGAGTTCCACCAGAGGTGTTTCTCAGGAGCTCATGTGGATGAGGATTTTTTTTTCCAAACTGAAAAAAAATCCCAAGCGTTGTCATGCAAAAAGCAGGAGGTTCAGCTTTCCCTGTGCTCAGGATTTTCACAGCTTGTGCCCATGCTTCGTTGAATAGGATCTGCTGTTGCATTTGCTTTTGTCTCCTAATAGTATGCCTGTGTTGGACTTCCATTTGAATTTCCAGACAGACAATTGGTGATCTGTACCCTGAGAATCTGCAGCACTTGTTCCAGTTCAGAAAAGAGGAGCATATTGTTCTGACTAGAAGCTAGTAACAAAATGTTTGTACTGCTCCTTACGCTGCATGTGTACAGTTTGCCTTTCAGGGTGCCAAATCTGGTTGCTGCACAAGCTCTGTAAAGTCATCTCTAGTGCTCCATATGCATAATGCGTTTTGTGGATTTCTTCTGATCTGCAAATCAGAGGGGCAGGTTGGATTGAATTAACGTCATTGCTACATGCCCAGTTGCTACAAGTTGCACAGACTCTCAGAGATGTATATAGAGCTAGAATGCTTTGCACTACTCAGAGCAGTGTAGCAGCATCTCTGGTTGCAGTGAGCAGCACTGCTCAAAATGCTGTGTCAGTGGATCACAAGCAGCTTTCCACCGAGCCACTGCGCAATCTTCCCTAGGGCAGGGAGCAGGACTGTTTCACATCTGCTGCTCATCAGGTGGAAATGAGCACAGATCTGGAAGAAATGAGGTGAAGCCTTTCTGGTTTTGCAACAGCTTGCTTATTTTCTCCACTGTGTTTGTGTTTGCTCAGAGAGGGCAGTATTTGCACTTCTTGCTTCTGAAGACCTGAACTTCGCTATTGTTTGCTGAATGCAGAATTATGCAGCATCTGAACATCTTTCAGAAATTACAACAGGAAAAGAATTCACTGCTATTATTCTGAGATGCTGTTTGTTCCTACGCCAAATCCTGCTGGTTTTATTTACATGTGCCTTCTTGTGATTTTCCTGTTTTCAGCGAGTCCCACTAGACAAGTGTTTTCTCTGTTCCCTCTGCTGGGTCTGCAGCCGCCGTTTGCTAACAAGCACAGGTTAACAAGAGCTGTGCACAGCACAAGTGTCTCGCCATGTAAAGCACACAGGATAATGTCATCTCTATGCAAAACTATAAAAAAGAGAAATATGTTGGCTAAATGGAAAAAGGAGATAAAATTAGTACAAAAAAAAAGAGGACATATTTGCAAAGTTGTAGGCATTTAGAAATGAAAAAGTAAAAGCTGCAAAAAGATTATTCAGTGTCCTCTTCATCACATCCGGACAATGTTTAAGGTATTGTATGAAGCAAGGGGACACACGCAAATTTCCCATCTTTTATGGCATGCACCACATTTGTCCCATCATTAGACACGATAAACCAATGAGAAAAAGAAAGCGAGGGGTAAAACCACTCTTTGTCATGCAGCTTCTCTTACACATTCACTGCAGGGATTTTTCAAAGCTGCACATGTGCCGACGGACACTGGCTGGTGGGCGAGAACTCTGGCTGCCTCTTCCTGAAGATTGAAAAGAAAAAGACACCCAGTGAGTGGTTATACACATGTGCACACATGGTGGCTATACCACTCAATAGGTGCCTGTCCCTGACCTATGTCTGTGGGCTTTCCCATCTTTTCTCCTCTTGTCACCTCAGCTTCCACATACATTTCTCCTTGGCTCCAGCACAATAGTGTTTAAAATAGGTTTTCATGATGTTATTTTGCTTCCTGTGCTGAGCCTTGATGCACTTTACATACCAGATGGCAAGGGCTGCTGTGCATCTAGCTGTCAGAGGATCTTCGCCCCTGATATTCTCAACATAGGATGAAATTATGAAAAAAGGAGCATCTGCCCTTCACATCTTATTTACAAAAACATCACCAAAAGGTTTTGCTGGTGGAGTTTTTAATATATACTTAGCTGCTGCTTTTTCCTTTGTCTCTGTCCCCATGATCTGTTTTTCTAAATGTTTCATTTACTTTTGGATGTCTGGCTGAATAGTCACTAGTTTTCATTATAGGTGATTTCACTGCTGTGCTTCTTTTCTTTTAAGGGAAGCATTGGGCTTACTGAGGTAGACACAAAATGAATAGTCTCCTAAGCACTCTATCTGCAATGGTAATTCAATACAGAATTGCAGATTGCAGTTTGGACCATTAATATAGGATGATTTCCACTTCATTTTTCTTTTCTTCCTTGCCCTGTCAAGCAGATGCAAATTCTCATTTGTCTTCCCCACTATCAATAAAAATAATATACACACACACGCGTGCTTTGACAAAAATCTCAGGTATTTTTGCACATGGAATCTATCACTGAACTTCTGCAAAAAGAAAATAAAATCATCATTGTATTGCAAAAGAAATGCAAATTGAAATTCAGCATTTCTCCCCATCAAACAGACACAGTGCATGCTTGCCAGACTCCTGTGTACCTCAAAAGGACAGATGCATGGATGGTGTGTGCATGTACTACATACTCAGTACATGAGCCAAGCAAACCATTCCTCTCACCACACACTAAAGCACAGGAGCACAGCGTGATGGACACGGAACACATGCATACCCTTTTGGAGTGGTAGATGCCTTGAGATGATTTCTGAACTATTATGAATAAAACACAAGTAAGACATTCTGCTGAGCAATTTTGCCAACCAGATCGATCACTTTGAAGCCTCTAGAAAAATCAAATTCCTTACCAGGTGTAATGAGATCATTGAGATTTGAAAATTTAAAAGTGATCATGACTAGGAACTTAGCTACCGTGCTCTCTCCTCCACCCAGTTACAGGGATTATTAGGCTTCTGATTAGACAGAATATTCAACATTTGTACAGTCTTGCAGTTTTCTTAATCAAGTGAGAGAATAACAGCTTTCTACTTCCTGTGCTTTTTGTTCAATCACAGGAGTTAATTTTACAAAACAAGTAGCAACATGCAGTTGATTATCTGAGAGAAAAATACAGAGCTAAATGTATTTCACATGCCTGCAGTGCTGTACACTCAGCTGAGGGCACACAGCCACAGAAAGCCCTGCTTAGGGACTGCGGAAAAGGTGGAAGACTTTTGTTTCAGAGCACTGCTTGAAACTTGGATCTTTCTGAGTCAACAGGCTTT
This sequence comes from Pomatostomus ruficeps, assembly GCA_013400735.1. Classification (NCBI taxonomy): domain Eukaryota; kingdom Metazoa; phylum Chordata; class Aves; order Passeriformes; family Timaliidae; genus Pomatostomus; species Pomatostomus ruficeps. The sequence continues at coordinate 112,322 of VYZT01025119.1, forward strand.
GCCAGCCATCATTCCTCAGCTGCTGCACTTTACTGTCGCTTATGGCTTACTCAGCTGCACCCCCTCGGTATTTTTTCTTCTTCGTATATATCCCTGCAGTGAGTTGAGAGCGTTTTGCTCTCCAAGCTTTGGGCATTTGTAGGTCTTGTTATGAAATCCTCCTAAGTGAAAGGAAGAAAGAAGCCTGCTTCCTCAAGCAGTTCAAAATGCCTCAAAACATGTTCAAAATACAGCAAACTCCTGTCTTACTGCGACGGCAGTTGTGCTCCTTAGCCAAAATCAGACATAGATGTTACATCTAGTAGAGTATGCAACCCCCAAATGCCTGGCCAGGTTTGCATTGTGGAGGGGGATGTTGTTGTTGTTAAAATGTTGCCAAGCTCCATCAAAACAGTGGTCTGCCTTTTGGTCAAGGTCAAGGGTGGTCCCCGCATGGTGATGCACAGCATATACACGACAGAAATCACCTAAATCTCAGGGTTCGTGCTTCAGTAGAATTTGAATTTATAGCAAAATTTAGATTTATAGTTATGGGAAATGTAGTGCATGTGTTGATTGTATTTCAGTGAATTATTTTCCAATTATCAAATCAACATCAACTGCATAAATAATAATAAACACTTTTGATGCATTGAACATGAAATATCCTTGTAGGCTTTCTTATATCTTCCTAGTAGTGTGTGCTAATACTGCAAAGCTGTGATTCAGAATTAATGCCCAGATCTCTATACCTTTCTTTTTTTTTCTTTTCTTTTTAACGATGACAATGTATCCCTGCTTCTTTTTCCCAGCCTTGCAGGCAGTAATGGCACTTCACATACATTTCTCTGGTTAGAAAACATTAGATACTCTGCCCATCTTTACAATATGAGGATTAATGAGTCATTTTGGGGGCAGTCTTCTCAAGGGTAATTCCTGCTGAGTGGTTATTTGTATCCTGAGCCCAGAGGCAGGATGGATCTTCTGTGCATTTGAACAAGGAGCTGGCATACCATCATGAAAGTGTCTGAGTTGCTTTATACTGAACCCCTGGGTGCAATAACAGGGAGTCTGGCAGAGGAAGCAGGGTGGCAGTGCAGAGGGTTCCTGAAAGAAGTGGATTAATTGCTTTACTTTATGTTCTCTGAAGCAGAAAAATGCTCCTGGCTAGTCATTCAGAACAGGGTAGGTAACAAGCCTGTTGAAATTTGTAGTGAGGAATATAAGGGATCCAAGGGAAGAGTCACTCTTGCCACAATTTTTTCTCTTAAGTGTAAATGAATCATCCCATGAGGCAAACAGCTGTGTCAGGATTATAGGAAGTGTAAATTACTCTCCGCAATGTTTTATATCTGAACAGCTGTGAAAGTAGAAACATTCACCTTCTGCTCTGGAATTATTATTTCTGCTCAATCAGACTCCCCAAACAGACACAAATTGAATGAACCTGTCTGGTGCCCAAGAAAACTGAGGTGCTGTACACTGTGCTTACTTATCATTTGAAGTCATGGTCAGAGATCCTCCTCACTAGATTTAGTCCAAGCTTAAAATGTCTTTCACATTCACCATGTGAAAAAGGTACAGAATAGCACATCACCAGAATTTGTACAATCTCATTTGTAACACCTGACCAACAATAACATTAGGGAGAAAGTAAAGTGGGGAGGATATTCAAGGGGAGTGATGATAGCATGATGCTGGTACTTAAGTGATAGCCCTGAATAAACTCCTCATTTTTAGGAACTTATATATAACTTCTAGCTTTAATACAGGAAAGGAGAAGCCCTGTACCATGTGCACTTGGCACACTGCCTCACATTTGGGAGCAGTTCCTGCTACAGCACTCAGACTGGCTGCCCTCTGCACTCCCAAGGGATGGCTCAGCACCACCACAAACTTTCTGGCCTGCTTTTCACCTCCTCAGTGCTCTAAGAGTCTGCAAGGTGACTGGGAAGGGAAACACACTTCATGTGCCAGTAAAGCATTCAACTGAACTCTCATCCCAAATCCTATTGCCTCTCTGGTTCTAACATCTTCCTAGGAAGAAGCATGTTCCTCTTCTGATGTTTGTGTCCTTGAAAGGTCAGGTTTTATGTACAGTTGTCATGGCTGGATCAAAAGATATCTACATAAAAAGAAAGAAGGCCATGTCCTTTTCCTGTAGGATGAGGAGCTGAATTTTTTAATGCCTTTCGTATGAGCCAGGACCAATAGAAGATTTCTAAGCCTGTAGATGAAGTTGGAAAGATGGACAGATTCTCAGTACAAATTAATTTTTAAAACACAAGTCCTGAATTGCAGTCTAAGTGGTGTTTGGAAATAATTGCTCTGGGTTTTAAATTAATTATGCTAATCAGTAGCACAGCGGCAGGTTTTGGAGAGAAATTAAGAGCTGTGGCACAAAGAGCAGTACAAATAGAAGGGAGTCTATAGGGTTATTCACCCTCGCCCAGCAGAGTGAGGCATATGGATAATTATCACCCATAGAGGACCGAGAAGCAGGAGGGATTTCATGGCACACCCTTTCTGTCAAGCTGTGAGCACCTGCTGAAGAGGACAGAAGGGTCAAGCTCACCAAGGATAATATGATTCCAGAAGGATGCCCAGAAAGACCTGGCACTGAGCTGGATAGTGAAGATGGAGCAAAGGCGGTATATACTTCAGGTCACCCCAGGGCAGCAGGAGCCAGCTGTGTGCTGGGGGAGCGCTCTGGCCCTCCCCAGTTGCTCCCTCCTGCTGCTTCACCTTCCCCTCTGTGTCAGCACAACCCTCGGTGCAATTATTCAATCATCTGGCAGGGAATGACAGGGACAGCTAGTCTGGGTAACAACTGTGCCAGATGAAGAAAGGGGAAAAAACCCCTTTTATTTCCCAGTTTGAGTTCACAGCATGGCTGTCCAGATTCTTGTCCCTGCATAAGCTAAGTGATGGCATGGGGTAAAGGAAGGCTTTGAGTGTCACTTCTGGCTTAGGGCAGCTTAAAGCATTTGTGGATTTACAGGCTATGATAGCCCAAAGTAGCTGCAGGAAAATCTCTTGGCTGACCGGGATGGTGGCAGGAGAGATTTTTGAGATAGCTTAAGTAACACTAAGGATTAAGAAATGTATATAGCCTTATGTTTCAGAGGGTATGGGAAAGTAAAGGGGGAAGGATTGCTCACTGCCTGGGGAGCACAAAAACGCCTGGGGCTACACTTTGTGCTCCACCAGAGCATGTAGTGCCCAGGCACACGAGCTGCACACCCATGCAATCCCGCACTGCACTCCCGTGAGCCCACAGACGGATGTGGCAGGTAGGACACGAGAGCCCGCGGCTCAGCAGGGCCAGTGCCGCCCGCACCGCTCCTCTGCTCGCCGAGCGCTCTCTGCGGTTCCCTGCCTCCGTGTGCCTCCGTGTCAGTCCTTCTCGGTCTGCTTGAGGTACATAATCCCTCCGTGGGGGTTTCCACACACTGTGCGAATTGCTTTTTTTTGTTTGATTGGTTGTTTCCTGGCTGTGTTGGCTGTCTGGTTAGTTAACTTGTTGAGGGGGGCTTGGAGATGCCCAAAAAAAGTGAGTAATATGGAATAAGTCCCAATTTCCAGACAATCCTTTCTCGGGGACTGCAAGGCTTGCAAGCCAGCCAGCCTGAAGAGTCAGGCTGTGCCAGAAGATAACATAAAATAAATTCCATTTAAGTAGAGGGGAAGACTAACAAGAACTCTTAGTAGGAAAGCGTGAGCATTCTTGGCTTTAATACACCAAGGATGAGGAAAGATTAATAGTGTTGGGTAAAGAGAAGGAGGATATACTAACTAGAAGGTGGCTTGTAGATGGTTATTTAAACTGAACCTGTGATTCTCTGGGGCTGATCAGACTGAAATTGCAAACACCAGCAAACAATCTACCACTGAGGAGTTGCTATAATCAGATGAAGGGGCACTTATTTTGATAGAGTTTATGATCAGCTTTGACATCTCTGACTGTGGTGCTGCAGCACAGCTGTGCTGAACTAATAATTAGCTGCTGAAAGGGACAACTCTCACCCCTGTTCCCCAAACCATGGGCATCAGGGACAGTTTCTCTGGTGCTGACATTAGTGTTTATCTGACCTTGAAATCTGGCTCCAGGAATCCAGCAGACAGCAATTCATTTTCTTTTCTTTTTTCCTCTTTGTAAGGTTAATTTTATAGGGTGGAAGAAAGCCACATCCTGCACACCACAAAGGAAGAACCACAGAGAGCAGAGAAGGGGAAACAGCTTAAGAGATAAACTGAAGCATTAGCTACAAATGGGGTAAACTTTTTATAATGCATTAACAAGAAACCTGGAGTTTTTAGTTTTCAAGTGGGCTTTAAAGTGACAAATTGTGTGATTACTTTCAGCCTGCACAATTGTTTGCTGTTTACAGTGATAATGATTTTTAACCTATGCTTGTCAGGTGTGGGAGGCTGAATGCCAGAGCACGTATATGCTCAGAAGAATTAGTTGGCTTGTTATTTCAAAATTAAATAGTCTTTAACAACTTTAATGTGGAGGCAGATGTTATATTGATACAATATACTTTCAACCCACACTTAAAGTAGTTTCTTAGAGTCTTTTGGCACAGCAGAGAACCTAGCTTCTCATGCTGGCCGTGTTTATTAGTGACTCTTTGACAGCGTATGTCTTCTGTGTGGTGGGGTCTGTTCTACAGATACACTTAGGTCTGAAAACCCTAAAAAAGATCTGACAATGATGAATTTGCCCATTCAGAGCCCTTGGAACACAGAGCTAAGAAGAGGGACAACAGAGGGGAATGTGGTCAGATCTCTGCTCTGGGTATGAATTGTTCTCAGTGTGTTTGGGACAGATGAAACACAGAATCAGAAGACAAGTGAAAAAAGCATCACACCATACCAGCTAAAAAAGAAAAAAAAAATCAAAGTCAAGTAGAAAGCCAAGAAAGAGATTTTTAAATTCCTCACTCTTCCCTTTACAAACTCTTAAATGACCAAGAACAAAAATGTAAGAAAACAAGTTGTTCCATTACACGTGTCTGAGGGTCAGACATTTAGCAAAGACTACATTCAGATTTTGGACTAAGTAGTGCAGCAGAAGTTAGCCTCTGCTTTGCTGTACCCACCATATCCACATATAGGTATTTGTAAATGAACATATCTGGATCTGCAGATTTGATTTCTAAGGGGATGGAGAACCATCCCCCCTACATTCCCTTAAGAGAGACAGATCATCTTCTCTCTCTGGGAATAGGATTCATTTGTGAGTTACAGAGTCTGGCTAAAAATCAGATGCTTTGTCAGCATGTGATCATAGCATCTGCATTTGTCTTGGTGTTCTGTTTTGTGAGGCATCCCTGAGCAAAGGGAGCACTCATCACAAGTAGGGATAAGCTTGGTGGACAAGCCAGAAAGCAAAATGCCTCTCACGTCAGTGAAAGAGAGGACATGCAAGAGTGTTGTCCTCTTCTTGGGCTCTTATATGCCTCTTATGTGTCCCTAAGCAAGGAAAAGAGTTAAATAAATAAGAAGTAGTTCTGCATTTCACATTAGCAACTTTGCACCAAATTATTGGGATGAAACAAAAGTATTTTTCAGAGGTCTTAATTTGAGGAAAAAAACAAACTCTGGTATTAACTGTATTGAGAAATGTATAATAGATGTGCTGTTTTATAGTCTTGTTTTTATATAAAGAATACCAGAGATCCACATGATATCCTTCAGTACCCAAATTTTTTTGCCTCTAAATTAGCTCAAAGATGTATAAAATCACGAGGTGGCTCAGAGACCCCCACAGAATAAATGCTTGCAGAATAACCTGCATGTTTATTCTAGCAAGTATTTGTACATGAATTATCACATGTTTGTGAAATGTCACAGCTCTCTCTGCTTCTGCTGATGTGAGGTGAACAACAGTGGCATGGGCGGAAATATGACACTTTGAGAATAGGAAGGAGGTAAATTGCATTCTTGACTTTAAAAAATGTTAAAGTAACATGTAGAAAACTTGTATTTTAGTTCTTTATTCCATTTCCATTTTATATTTCAGAGTTCCATGCACACACACAACATGGGTTTGGGGATTGAGTTTTTCCTAAGGATGTGTTTATGAGAGTTGGAATCTGATTTCTATATGCAATATAGAGAAATGTACAGGGTTTTAGGTGCTTAACTGGATGTAACCTTCAACACCTACTTATGTATCTAACACTCTTAAAAGATGAAGTTTTCATCCTTATTTTTCTCACAGAGAAAATTGTAACCAAAACAATGCGAGAGTATGGTGCTAAGCAGATAAACAACACTTGCTTATCCCTACATGTGAACGCAATTTTTTGTATCACTCATTGTTGAGCTGGTGCACTTCTGCAGCATCCTAACTGGATATAAATCATGTATACAAATACCAAAATACAAGGGAATGTAATAAGTAATCCAGTCAAGCAAGAAATTAAATTACAAGCGTTGTCCTTATTCCTGTGGTTTATGCCAAGAAAGATACTAACTTTTCCCAAGATTTCTGTAGTGCTGCCTTTGCGCCTCCTCAGTCAGGAAGCAGAGATTATGGTACATAACTGTAAAGCTCCCCTCTGATGTGACTGTGTATCTATTTGTCATTGTGCTTAAGTATTGAGATTCATTAAACAAAGCTGCCTGGTGCTACAGCAGTGCCCCTAAGCAGAAAAACAATTTTTGATTCAGCATCTTGAGAGCTGCAAAACAAGAGAAGGAGCTGTAAAGTGAAGTTCTCCAGCAGTCCTTTGGCAAGAACCAGGCTGGACTCAGAGACAATGCCTTAGGTTTGTGTCCTGTCAAAATCTCCTGGGAGAACAAAGTTGTGACCATCCATGAAAAGAAAGTGGCAAAACTGCCATGGACTGAGAATTTTTGAGAAAGGGAGGAAATGACATAAAACCTTACACAACAGCTCTCTCATCTAAAGGGATCATGCGCATAAAACATGGCTCTGACAGGTGATAAAGAAGCAGAAGTCTGGATGGGAGCCCAGGGTACAGGCATTGTATCCTCTAAACTTATTCAATATAACCTGGGTTTTGTCTGAGGGGGATTTATCCCCACGGCTCTTGCTGGGAGGCCACTGCAGAACCTCATAGCTTTTCTAAGTTATTTCTCCCAAACGTAGTCTCAGGCAGCCTCTGTTTGGCCGTGGAAGCAAACCCAGAGGACTAAGCCTAAACTGCCAGCTTTTTGGTTTGTGTTTGATCACGAACATTCCAATAATAATGTGTATCTGTCCCCACTCCTTCTCCTCATCTTGCCTTAGGAATGGCATGTGATCAGTTATGCATGAGCTGGGACTCCCTTTAGCTGGTATAATTTGCAAGGAAAACTTATGGTGCTTTATGCAGTTATGCCCCTTATTTCTCATTAGAAGGATAAAAAAACCCACCGTCACCAGACTGGTTATTTTGCAGATATGCACACAGACAATTTGGTATATAGTTTGATATATGCATATGCCATGCCTGGTTTTTAAATAAATACGGGGTTTAGTAGTTATTTAAATGGGAAAGAATGTCGGTATGGAAGTGATATCTGAGAGTCTTTTATCAGCTATTCTGTATTTTATTTTTGGTCTATGGTATGAGCCAGAACTACAATATATGTGCATCATAATCAAATGCAAATTCAAGGCTATGGAAGACAATATTATATATACACTTACATAAATCAAATTTAATAGACAACCCTGCAGCAGGGCTAGAAGAGATTGCTATTGCATTGTTAAGTTTCACACTCCCCCATTATTTTGTGTTTCTTCCCAGTTCTTTAACATTGGTTCTACGAGACTCTTTGGAACCATGTAACTGTCTTTTGGGAGTTTTAAATATTCACTTAAATCAATATACTGACAAGGACTGAACAGCTTGACTGGGTTTGTTGTATTTTCTTACAGGAAATTCACATCACATCCACAAGAGAACTAAGAGTTGTTACATGTCACAGTGCTATGTGTCCGCAAAATCATTCATGGTTTAAGACCAGTAAACAGCCCTGCAGAAGCAGCAAACATAACAACTGCTGAGAGAGAGATGTTTGGCATTAACACCTTCAGCTATCCTTTGCAAACGTGCAAGAGGCTTTCCCAAAGGGGCACTGCAACCTCAGAAAAGGGTGAAGGACTAAACTGGATACAGAAGCTGGGTAAATGCCAGGGAGGGCTGCAACAGGGTGATGAATCAGGCCAGACCAGAGTGCCACCTGCCTTCCCTGTGACAGCTGGGTCACCAGGTACCATTCTAGATCTGCCACATCTACATCAACGCTGTGAAGGAAGCGGACTCCTCCATGATATGCCCTGACTGTGATGCAACGGTGAACCAAATGCCCAGTGGTTTTGGAGCCGCATGCCCTGGTGGGGATCTGGGAGCCTCAAAGCCATGGACCAGCACAGCACCTTGTGCCCCACGGTGCCACTGACCTACAGAGTCAACTCCAAAATCAGGGTGTGGGTGTCAGCATTTTTTTGGAGGTTAATGGAGAGATCAGGTATACAGCAACAAATTGCTTAAATAAATAACCTAATCTGTCTTGTACAATTTTCCCTCTTTTTTTTGGTTTTTTTTTTTTTTTCTTTTCAGTTTCTGTATAATTTCCCACTGGCAGAAGGTCACATCTTTTCTGCTGTTTCAAAATTCTCTTTCATAATGCACCATTTCCCTCTGGGGTAAGCTTCAGTAGGATGACTGTGCAGGGGAAGCAGGTTTAAGGGTCTTCTTGAAAGTGCCTTGGAATGTGGTATTTTCCAAGGTCTATAATGGTAGAAATGAGGGTCTGTCTTATTGTGTCTGGAATACTACTGCAAGACAAGAAATTTACCCACTGCATCAGTTTTCTAAATTGCAAAGCAAGGTAGTCTACCATTTCCTATAAGATTCAGCAATCACCTCTATACTGGTTTGGCAGTGCTGTAGGAAGGTAAAACTACATGAGATACTAATCTGTATAAGAAACATTTAAAGATAATTCTTGTGTGCTGCAGGCTAGATGATACACTTCAGGACAAAAGAAAATACTTGGACTTGTGTGCTGAAGCACAGGATTTAATATATCTCTCTTACAGGAGATGGTACAATGGTGACCAGTTATTAATCCTCCTTGCACTTTCCTCTAAATCTACTTGTTTCAGATGTTTTGATACATTTCAGCCAGACAGAGGGAAATATTCCCCATGTGGCTGTGCCATGTTCAGAGAGATTGGTTTGGTTTGATTTTACCTACTTTAGCCTGCAGAGATCAGGACAAAAAGTGCTGTTTTACTTACATCAAAAATACTTTCATGTGTTCTGTTCACACTTTTCTCCCCCCCTCCCTTGCCTCTATGCTTAAAGACAGACTATTGACTCCACAGAATAATAACATAACAGTGAAAAGATGGAGTACTCCTGAGCACCTATTCCTGTGACAGGGCAGTCAGGTTGGATCAAGTGACAGGCTGTAAAGGATCTACATTTGAGCAACTGCAACTGAGCATGCTGAACATTTAGTCTCTCTGGAAGCTCCAAGCCTTGCCATAGTGCACTGTGCATTTGCCTCCTCCCACCACCACGAAAACCAGTGAAACAAAATCCTCTGGACATAACTTGTGCTCAGATTCCCCCCACCGTGTGTCTGTGGGAGGCTTTGAAAATGAAAGAGGCAAAGAGCCCAAAAGCCTTTGCAGACTGTGAATGGTCAAGGGAAATGAGTCCAGAAAAGCAGGGCTTGTCAGTACAGCTTCCTCAAGATGAAATGACAACTCAGCAAGACAGTTTAAAGAGAAACACTAACTTAAGAATACTTGGAGATAATTTTATAACTGGCAGGATGAAAAAGCCGGTGGTTCCCTAAGCCATGCTAAGGGAACAGGTGTGTTACTGGAGGTTACTGAGAACCCTGATTCCCAGTTAAAAAACTGTATGTAGGGATCCAGCACAGAGGGAGAAAGGACAAAGGGAAGCAGGAAGAATTTACTAGGGGATTTTGGGTTGTCTGGAAATTTGTATTGGAATAAAATAAACCAAATTTGATAGATCCATGGCCCAGGTGACTGCCTGGACACTGCTTAGAGTGAATGCCTGTGGAAGCAGTCTAGAGGCATGGACTGCTGAAATGTGTGAAAAAGATCAATTACATGTTCGGAAGTACTTTAAATCAGCTATTAATTTCTAAGGGCAGACAGCTGGATGAAAAATAATCGAATGTAAATATACTAAAATTACAAGGGGAAAGCAGGTGGCCTGTGCATTATTGTGGAGTCCTGGCCACTTAGTGATTCTTGCTTGTTGGCTTCCTATTAACTCAGATTTTGCTACATAATGTATATTGACAACTAAATCCTTACTTAATCTGATTCAAAATGCACTAAAATGCTGTCCAGCCCTGGGGTCTCAACCATAAATTTAAAATAATTTATATGTGAGAACTCAGGGAACAGATAAGCAACACTGCAAAACCTGGAGCTAATTACCCAAAGATACAAAATCAACTTTCTCCCTGCGGTCACTCCTGCAGCACTGATCCTTCCCATGCTACTGCAACCCTTAAGAAGCATGAGAGCAGAGGTCAGCCTTGCTGTGTGGCTCAACTCTATTTGAATCATGTGTACCACAGAAAAGCAACTCAACAGACTTGCAGGCTGCAGGCCTGGCTTCAGTCTCCCGCACACTAAGTAGGGTCCATTTGAAGCAGTGGCTGGAGAAGGTATTTCCTGAAACCTCACCAGAATCAGCATCTTAAGTGTCACTGTCTATTCTTTCCTGCATGTGGTACAGAAGGGAGCATTGCTTCCTTGGGGAAGGGATCGTATAGGCAGTGTATAAGGGTCCTTCTCTTCAATCCCATTGACCCTCATAGACTAAAGTAACATTTATGGCCAAGAACAAGGCTAAAGATCACAGCAAGATCCATACACAAAAGTTTCCATCTCACATCTGGAAAAAATAAAAAATAGATGCAAAAGGCTCTCCTAACAAATGCTGCTATGCCATCATCCTGTAGCAGCCAGGATCTTGTAATACTATCAAGCAGCAAACTAACGATAAATGTCCTCAAAAAGCTTCAATACAAGCAGCAGATATCACTCTCTCTTCATCTCTCCTGATGGAGCTGCTCCATTTTTTATACATATTTAAGTATTCATTTGACAAGAGGGTGAGACTGACAGTTGCTTGGTGCTGAAGACACTCACGAGGGATCTCTCAGACCCAGATTCAAGGTCTCTCACAGAATAATACAAAGTATTTCTCTATGGTTTGCATTACAGTGTTTTTTCTCTGTTCCAGAACAGAGACACTGCTGGACACCAGCACAGAGAAAAGAGGCTTGCCCTGGGACAGTGCATAATCCAGTTATTGAGCATCCACCTGGGAAATGAAGATGTTCTTAGCCTAAGTGAGTGCTTTAACTGTTGGGATAAGACTCCCTCATGATTTCCCAATGTCTTCCTCTCTCCACGGGGAAAAAAGAAAGTTGCCCTGGTCCAGGGAAAATCCTTACCAGCAAAGCCCAATTCTATGAAACCTTTTGAGAGGCCAGAATTTTCTGATGGAAAATGTATATATTCTACTGGAAAATTCCCAATCAGCTCTATGGGAAACAATGCCTGCTGTAATTGCTCAACCAAATAATGCAACTAAACTAAGAGTTCAAATCCTCAAGACTGCACGTACCATCTTCAGACTGCAACAGATCAGTAAAGCAGTGTGTTTTATCATTTAAGTGAAGACCAGTGTTACTAAGAAATTTATATTCACTGAAATTCTGTTGGCAATGCAGCTGGGACAGACATTTTTCAAGATGACTTTTCTGACCTCTATATCAGTACCAGGGGTAGCTGAAGGTTTTGAATTGACTAATAGAGCCTGTGTTAATAGACTTCCCTGGTTAATTCTTTCGCTCTACTTTAGGAAGGAGAGAGGAAGAGTGGATTGGCTTGCTCTAGTCCCCAAGCTATACTAGTTAAACTAACAGCACAACATTGCATAAAAATGTTTTATGAAGGATTATTGTAGTGGTTTTGATTTTGGTTAAGTGTTAGGCACTTACAGTAGTTGCTCACTCGTTCCCTCCCCTCTTATAGTTGGGTAGAGGTGGGAAGGAGAGGGGACAAAAAAAAAAACCTAGGAAATTAATTCAAAGGTCTATGAGTTGAGATAAAGAATTGGGAGAAAACGCTTTAAGGACAAAAATAAATTTAACTTAAGTTGTAAAGTGAAATTTATTACTACTAGAGTTAGAAGGAGGACATGAGAAATAAAACAAAACTTTTTAAAATACACCATTCTTTTTCTCTCTCCATTCTTTCCTCCCTCTCACCAACAGTGTCGGGGGGGGCAGGGTGTGGGGGGGTTTTTTAGGTCAGTCCATTTTCAGGATCTTGTTCTCCTGCTTAGGGAGAGAAGTGTTTTTTCTCTGTTTTTGCTATGGGGTTCCTCTCACAAGAGACAGTTCTCTGTGAACTTCTACGGTGAGGGTTTACTTGTCTATGGGATGTAATCTTCTAAGGATAAATTGTTCTAGTATGGAAGTAGGGGGTCCTTCTCTCTCTAACTGGGTTTCTCACTTGGATTGTAGGGTTTTTTTAATATCCACCCAGTCTAGTATGGTCACTTCCTCTACAAACGGCGGGATTTTTATTTCAGTTTTTGTTTCTCACGGGGTTGTAGTTGTTACAGGTTTTTTTGGTATTTATGGTTACTGTGGCTTCTTCTGGTATTCATGGTTACTGCAGCTTTTGGCATCTCCACACTTTAATGGTCGTATTTCACTTATGGATTGTAGGTGGATCTCTACATCCCTCATGGACCCCATGGACTGCAGGGGGGCCACCCCGCCTCACCATGGGCTCACCACGGCCTGCAGAGGAAATCGCAGCTCCAGAGCCTGGAGCACCTCCTCCCCCTCTTTCTCCACTGACCTTGGTGTCTCCATGTTGTTTTCCTCACATGTTCTCACATCCTCCTCCTTCTCTAACTACAAGCAGCTGTGTGCTTTTGTTTTGATTTTTCCTTAAATATGTCATCACAGAGGCGTAACCAACCCTTCTAATTGGCTCAGACGTGGTTAGTGGCAAGTCCATCATTTTCAGAGCTATCCGAGATTGGCTCTGCTGGAAATGGTAAAGAATTCCAGAAGCTTCTCACAAGAGCCATCTTTATAGCCTCCTCCCCACTACTAAAACTGCAACAATTATACAAGTTTGATTTGCCCTTGTAAATGCAAACCAGTTTCTGTTTTTAAAACTAATTTAATTTACCCTATATCTCAACACCAATTTAATTTAGATGGATGCCACTTTTCTGTTTAGGAATTGGAATTCAATGGATTAAGCAGAGAAGAGATTTGATACAGACAGGAAAAGAGATGAAAATTGAAAAGCAGAAAAAGAAAAACAAACTAGGAAGAGAGAGAAGGCATAATGAGATAATAGACTAATACACCTAAAAGAGAAGCCTTTTGAGTGCAGAACTGCTGACCACTTATAGACAGAAAAATGTGGCCACAGGGAGAGACTGTTGAAGAGTCTAGAAACAGAGCAACATACTCACAGGGATTAGAATTACTGTAAACATGGCAAATGAATCCGAGGTTTTGATAGAGAATTAAACAAACAAACCAACCAAACCAAACAAAAAAAACCCCACCTCATACCAAAACCAAAACATCAACAAACAAAACAAAAAAACCCCCCACAAACAAAACCATAGAAAATCAGTCTGGGGATCATTCCTGTGGGCATTGAGCATGTACCAATAGTTTTAAGTCCTGTTTCATGAAGGAACTGACTACACATTTGAGTTATCTAGGTGCCTCAAAGGCTGCAGCAAATTCTACTTTTTCCTTCTTGATTTCCACAGTGACTCACTTTTTTTATCTGTGTTGTCACAATGTCCTCAGAAGCTTTGCAATCGACTCAGCTAGGAGCTAAAAAACCCCTCCAAAGCCCTGAAATTACGTGGGATTTTTTGCCTTGTGACTTTATTTCCAAAGCTTTATGTTTGTCTATTAAACTTCTTTCAGTTCTTCATGCCCATGAACAGACAGATACGCTGTCCTTTTCCATCAGCTTCCCAGTGTGCCTCTGCACCTGTGCTGGTTTGGGTGAAGAACATGCACTAACTGCACAAGAGGTGCAGTTAGTAGGTCAGAGGTGGGAATTTGGCTGTGTAAAGAACGTGGATGCTTAACCTGAGGAAAAAAGGGATATTAACTAGGTATTGAGCTTTTAGTTTAGAAAACCAGCTTAAAACTCTGCAGAGCTTTTTTGCTTCATAACACTCACACAGACTTAACAGAGAGGTCGAGAAAATCTTACTAAAATATGTAACAAACAAATTGCTAAAAAGCTCAAGTAAGCCCTGTTGTGTTTTAAAGTTGACAGTGATGAGGGAGAAGCTCAGCTTCTAAACAGGATGAAATATTCTCTCATATTAAGAACTGTATTCTAAGTATATCGCATTTGGATCTTTTAAATGACTTTTTTAAAATAAAAGCAGGAGAAGAGAAAGCAGAACAAAGATTTAGTTATTAATTTTCTCATGAGCTAAAATACTCAAAAGTCCTCTTTTTTTGGCAGACATAATCTTAAAGAAACCAACAGTGTTAGAGACCACACTGCAGGGACACCACACTAGTTTCTTACAGGTGTCTGAGTCCCCATCCAACTACCACAGAGTCAGAGGAAGGTGAATCAGGCTCCATCTTTCTATTTGCATGGAATTCAAGCTCTTGGGCTACAGAGATTTTTGGCCATGTCCCTGCAGGTGGTGGCTGCTACGGCTGCTTGCCACTCCCTGCTCCCTCTCTGTCTAACTCAGGAGTCGGCAGTCTCGATGTGGCCTCTGTGGCACACTGAGCTGTGTATTTGGGCCACTTGTGTCTCCATTCCCTTCCCTTCTGATCCCCTGACTAGCAAAAGAATAAAATATATTGAAGTAGCATAAAGATAAAATTGATCACAGCATGGGTTTTCCACAGTATTACCTCCATCACCAGGACAGATGAAAATTGTTCTTATGCAAACTGATTCAAAATGAACTTGAATGACTCAGAGAAACCTACAGATCCCAAAACCCTGGAAATTAACTGAATTTTAATACTATTGGGAAGCTCAGAAATGTAGGTTTCACTGGTGCTTTATTTTTTTTTTTTTAATTGGGACGAAAATCATCTAAGCTTATATCTAGCCCTATGGTACTTTAAAGATTAAAAAGCAATAAGATAATAAAGAATGCAAATTTTCAGACAGCTCCTCACAGGGAGATGCTGTCTGAAGTAACAGTTCTCTCTCCCATTCTGCTGCATCTAGGTTGCTTTTAATTATTAGTAAAGAAAATAACAGGTTCAACAGATGTGAATGCAAGTTCATTTTCACCATCAGTTGACTTCTGCAACTTTCACACCAACGCTGAGTTTGAGAACATGGAGAGATTTTCACGAATGATGAGTAAGAGTATTGCTCATTATGCTGAGTATTAAATAGAGCATAGGGATAGTATGGAGGGTACTTTTGAATCACAATCATGAGGGCTGTCACAATACACTCCTTAAATACACATTCCAGTGGCCTTAGGCAAGTACATGTGATTTACAATCACTCAGACAGAGGTTTCTTTTCTAAAAGGCTGCAATAGCACCTCAGTTTGAACATAATGCAGAGCAACTGCACGTCAGGGTGTGAGATCCCTGTCACACGTACATGTGACAGGGAGATGCAAGAAGCTGCAAATGGAACTTGGTTACTCTGCCACTGCTTGGCCTGCCCCAGGGGTAGAGGGAGCTGTGCACAGGGCTGCCTTCAGAGCAGGACAGAAGATAATAAGCAACACATCAATATCCATCGGAGGCTTAGAACTAAAGGGTCTTTTCCACCTTCTCTGCTTCTCATGAGATGAAAAACTGTTACATACCTTACTATTCAGCAGACTACAGTCAACCGAGAGAGGATGGCGAAGAGAGGGACATATACAGATAGATGTGTACCTGCAGTCAATCCACTTACTTTGGATTTCCAGCCCCTGGCTTCTTTCTCCGGAATATGTTGAGGAAAGTGTTGGACTTGCAAGGTGCCTTGCCATCCCCGACATGCATACGCACCACGTCTGAGGTGGTGAAGGCACTGCGGACGTTCCTCTCAGGCTTGGCTATAATGATGTACATCTTAGGGGTGAACATGCACCCCAGAGCCACTGTCACGCTCAGGCTCACAGCGAAACAGGTGGTGATGATCTTGTAGTTGCTCCCGAAATAGATGGGCACGAAGGCCAGCCAGATGATGCAAGTGGTGTACATGGTGAACGCGATGTACTTGGCCTCATTGAAATTGGCGGGCACATTGCGAGTCTTGAAGGCATAGTACGTGCAGCTCATGATGAGGAGTCCATTGTAGCCCACAGGAGCCACGACGCCCAGGTTGCTGGTGTTGCAGATAAGGTAAACTTCCTTAATGCTGGGGTAGGAGAGGATGGGCATGGGGGGCTCCAGGATGATCAGCGTGATCACCAGGGTCAGCTGCACGCTGATCAGAATGGAGGCAATGACCACCTGGGCCCAGGCGCTCATGAAGCGGGGCTTACGCGTACAGATCTTCTTCTTGCTGCCTGCCAGGATGCGCGCGATGCGGTTGGTTTTGGTCACCAGGGCAGAATAGCACATGGCGGACGAGAGGCCCACCAGAAGGCGCTGGAGGTAGCAGGATGTCGTGGTGGGTTTGGCTATAAGGGTGAAAGGGCAGACGTAACCCAGAAAGATGCCAGCCAGGATAATATAGCAAAGCTCGCGGCTGGAGGACTTGACAACAGGGGTGTCTCTGTAGAGCACAAAGATAAGGGTGACAAACATGGTGACCAGGATCCCCAGGCAGGAAAAGACCACAGCCACAATAGACTCTATATTGCTCCACTGGAGATACTTTACAGGGATGGGTTCACAGCCTGCAGTGTACAGAAGAGAAACAGAGTGTTAGAAAGGCAGCTCCTGGAAGAACCTTTTTTCCTGTATCTTAATATAATCCAAACATTAACATATGTCTGTGTGACATGGATTATCAAAACCATTTACAAAGGAGTGAACTGCATGATGGAAAAGTTTGGATGAAATCTGTTCAAATACAACCATCTGTTTTGGGTGTCCCAAATATTTCCTCATAATGCTGCAACAAGAAATTAGATCTGGAAATACCTGCTTTTGGAGATACCTTATTACAATCCATATCAAAGGCACAGCTGGGAACAGAACCCAGACAAGTTCAGCATCATCTCTTCATTTCAGCAGGAAAAGCATTATCGTAAATCAGAATAGGTAAGTTTTTTACCTCCTCAGATTAGCTTTTTAATCATTACCGCAATCACTATAGTTTGATCTACTACATTTTTTTTGAGAGTGATTTTATAAATAATATAAATTAATCAGAGGTCTATGGACAGAAAAATGGTAATAAATCCAAAATTTTAATGGAACTATATCAAAGATACTATACCTTCTTAGTACATTTCTACTTTTTTTCTCTTCACATTACCTTATTCATATTTTATCAAACCCTCTGCTTGTTGTTTTTGGACTAAATAATATAATTTAATTCTCTTGTAAAAGTCAAACCTACAGAATACTTTAAAACAAAAACTGGAAAGACTCTCCTTTCTGACTCGTAGAGATGTGTAAACATAGGTATCTGTTAAGATGGTACTTAACGGCTCTCTCCCACACTCAAGTTAAAGGAGTCTCTGAATATCTTCCTCACTGTGCTGAAGATGTAATATCAGCAATAAACATTACAGAGAAAATAAAATCCTTTGTTTTAATAAGATGCTATGGTTGTGAAGCTGTTACAGAAAACCTTCATTCTGACATTTTCTAATTTCTGTTCTTGACTTAATAGTTCCAAAATGCTTTTAAAATGTTTCTTTGTCCCAAGGGCATCTTCTACTCTTTATCCATGGCCTCTTCTACTTCATGTTTCTGACCTCCTCCAGTTTCTCTTGGATGCAGCTCACCTTTTCTGTCTTTCCCCCACCACTCAAATATCTTTCTTCCCAGTCCCTCACTATCCCTGTCTCAGTTCCCCTTACAGCCCAGGTTTTTCTAGCCAGCTCTCCACCCAGATGCCTTCATTACAAACTGCTGGTCCAGCTTTTCTCATCCTGGACTGGCTGCTCATGAACTCTGCCTGTCTGAGTTGTTGGACGTGGCTGAAAAGAACGGGGAAAAGATGACAATTTCAGCAAGCTTGTGAGAGAAGCATTTTTTTCCTCTCAATTTTACTGTTAAATCTTAACAAGGGCCCTGATGTTGTGATGGACAAAAGTCATGCTCAGTCCCTTCCTCCTCAGCATGGAGTGTATCTGCAGAAACCATCTATGAACTAAATGCTTCTGAGTCCCACAGTTTTGCTTAATTTATCTGCATCTTCCTCGGGGTGACACAAAACTACCAACAGATACCTCTACTGTAATGTAGATACCTGTACTGTAATGTAAAGTCCTTCCTTCCAAATAACAGAGAAGTAAGCCAAGGTATGGATCAGGGTTGAACAGTTTTACTGTAACCTCATTTTGAGGAACAGAAGGAGAAAAAAAAATTTTCTTGAAATTAAATTAAAAAAAAAAAAAAAAAAAAAAAACAACCCCAAGCAAAACTCCTGACATGGAAAATTTCTGCTTGAACTTTTAATGTCTGCCAATGTCATGTGAACTGAAAGAAGGTCTTATAATTCTGTACACTTTGTCTCTAAAAATACCAGGCTGAATTAACAACGTTGTTGCTGTTACACATGCCTGTAACATCAAAAACAATAGAAATTATAGCAGTAGCAACCAGAGGTCATATTTTCTAAAAAAATTATAAAATATAAAGAAAATTTTATAAAGAAAATTACTTTGCTCACTGTGGTCTGTTTAAGACTCAGGTAGGAAACCTGTACTTCCAACCAGTACTTTTATAGTAAAATATGAAGGAAAAACTCTTTATTAGAAGTGTGAACCTTTGGCCATTGGCCTCAGCAGCCCTGACTGGAAGCTGGCTCCTTCTATGATTTAATAAAAGACTAAGGATCAGAAGCTCCTGTTCATTGATTAATACTCTTCTCAAGCAAGAAGCTGGTCAGCAGTTGTTGGAAGGGTTAAGTTTCAATATGGGCTTTAATCTTAACAACATCGAGACATACTCACATTATTCCACTTCAAACTGTATTTTCAAGGGCTTAGCCCAGATCCAACATGGTAGTTAAGTCTATCATTTGCTTTAAGCTTATCCTGTGTAAGATTTTCTTAGAAATCAGTTTCATTAAACCAGTGTAATTCCTGTGCACCAGCAAGCCCAAGAACCACATATTGTACAAACAATGCAAAAAGTTCCCTGCACTGCTTATTATCAGCTAACAGTTGTTCGTTGTCAGCACCTGTGAAGGTGGGTCATTTCCCAGCAAGGAGAAAATGGACTCTGGAACCCCATTGAGACTGGGGAAGGATACCCAGGAAATTGTGCACACATTTGAAAAAAAACCAAAACAAAGCAAAAAAACCTCAAAAATGCCCCCCGCAGCAACTAACCCAAACCTCAAAAAAACCCAGAGAATTAATGGCAAAAACCTCACGGTTAAATTTTTCTGGTAAAAAGCTCTCTGGTAGTTTTCATGTACTATTTTCCCTGTATTTTAGCCATGAATACTTTTCAAGATCAGAAGGCAAATCAATTGGTTTTTTTCATTACTATATTCAGAGTGCAAGGCCAATAAGAGAATCTATGATCTTTTCTGAGGTCATTAACACATCCCAGGTAACTGATGGCCCCAAACCCTTATGATTGTTTTCCTAAGTCATAAAACTTCTTATCCTATCTTGTCTTATTGCTTATTTAAGATGAATTATGTAAATTGAGTTTACTAGCTTGACATTCATCCTTCTTATATTATATTCTGGTACTATGAAAGATTTATCTTGGCACAAGGTCTAAGGTACTGGCTTTAGTGACTATTTCTCAGGTCAGATTTTCATCATCTGTTGTGAGAAATCCTTTGTGTCTGCTGAGTCCACTTCACTGAATTCATATTTAGGGGACGCAATCTAAAAAAAATTGTGTACATTTTAAATAAAATTAAAATGTCAGGAAATGATTGCTGAACAGAGACTGATTTCAAATGGAGAAAATGAGCACCTTGAAAAACATGTCTTATGAAATAGGTTAGTATGTGCTTCACATTCTTAAAGGGATTATGGATTTTAGAGCCTCCATCTGTGATGGAAAATGAGTCTAAAACCACACACATGTTTAGCATTTAAGATTTAAGGCAAAGGGAAAAACAATCTGCACTGTGAGATGTTACCGTCTGTGTCTAGATGCTATGGTGACTGTCAGGGTATGAATACAACACATAAAATCAAGCTATAAAAACACATTTGATGGGAGTCCTGGCAGGAAAAGAGAATTCCAAATTAAATCATACCAATGGTGACTCCCACAAAGTTCAAGAGAGAGTTTATCTAGATAAATCACCCTCTTCTAAAGATTAGGATGGCATCAGCTTCCTCTCACAGCTTTGTACTCTGTAGTATAGTTCAAGTAGATCAATTGTAGGGGTTAAAAAAAGAAGGCTTTTCTTCAATAAGACAGACTGAAGAAGCTGTGCAGGAGCAGACTGCCATTTCAATGTTCTCTAGGAAATAAGTCGATGGCTATGCTGTCATTTGGCTGACGTTACTGTGATTTTAGAACAGCAGCAGTCCAGTCTCCTTGCTGAGAAGAAACACAAATCAGCAGGTCATCTACTGATTTCATTAAAAGTTAATAGATTGCAACATGCCCCGGAGATTTTTTCCGGCACTGATGCTTTCCACAACCCTTTTCAGCAGTGCTTGTAATTTTGACATAACCCCTTTTGTGCTACTTTGAGCAGCTGGTAGCACTGAACCATATTCTCTCAAGTGCATATTGATCTCTCACCGGGTCCTTGTTCAGGCTTCTTTTTAATCAATAAGTCCCCTTTTCTTTCCTGAAGAGTAGATACAAACAATTCTGTGAACCTCCAAGACCAGCAAAACCTGGTTGTCTATGGATATCTGTTTTAAAATTAGCAGACACTGATGTCCTAGAAGCAGGAATTAAATATGAGCTTTTCCAGTGGTCAGGACATTTATGAAGGGTTCTGTGGATTTTTGGGTTTCTATTAACACCAGATGTTTTTCCACAATTTGGGCCCTTATGGAATGTATTTTTCATTAACTCCTCTCCCTACACCCCACTGACATGAAACTTGAAGGGTCTGAATGAACACTGAGGTTTCTGTATCCTGAAAAATCTGTTTGTAGGTTCAGCTGCACACCAGAGCAGGGTCAGGGAGGAGTGATGGGAGTGGGAGATATGGAATATAGACATTTACACACACATCTGGCACATGACCATAACTTATTTTCCATAGAAAATCAAGACAGACCATAGGTCATGTTTCCCAGTCTCCTGTGATTGATAGTGTATTTTTACCTGGAGAAGTGGCTAGCTTTCCTCTCAAAATACATCCTCTGAGGGCTCATTTGGCTTCAGTGACTAGCTTAAAGTACCTCACAGAAAAATTTAATTGAAGTTTGAGGATTTTGTCTACATGTTAAATGTTGCAGCAACATCCAGCTGCCAGCCAGTCATTGTAAAGGACAAAGATGTGTTAAGCTGCACATTTGATCTTTGGCTAGGTGATCAGATTGTTTCTCTAGCTAGAAACGATGACCTGCTGAATGCTGGCATCCAAAGTTTGCAGAGGTGACATGGGGCAGAAGTGTCTCCAGTCTTTCACAGGGATACAAAGCAAACGTTAAGGTCAGGGTGATGCTTCTCAATGTGTTATAGCTATTTTTTTGGGGTAATGGTTGCTGTGAAGCCCACAGCAGGTGTGGAGGTTGACCTTGATAGGTAAAAAATAAACAGAAGTATGCCATGGCATGCAACTCATCCAAAGCATATACACAAGGGAGACCAATCCTATCTCTTTGCAGACAGCCTTTCTCAGGATTTTATTTAAATTCCTCTTGCAGGTGGATGCAGTGAGAACAATCTTTATACCAAACAAGAGCCCAGTAATCAGCTACTGAAGGTCCTGAAACCCCAGGTAAAGTGCTACAAATTGCAGGGTAAAATGATCAGAAAAGGGTATCAAGTCAATATGACAAGAATGCACTGAACTCTTGTGATAGTCACTGCTAAATTGCAGCAAATACTGCTGAGTTCATTAGCAGTCTTAATAGTTTTATTAATACTTGTGCTAAATGAGGGAAGGGAACAGACAGACTATAACATTTCTTCTTGGCAGAAATTTTTCTGTCTTTATTGTCTGTGCTGTCGCACTATGCTGAAAGACACTCACCCTAAACTACACTGGAATGTGTTTCCAAGTTTATACCTTTAGTGTCTGCATGCTGCCATCTTACTGTCCAGTATACAGCATTCTCCGTGTGCCCTGTAGAAAGGGAATGCGTTCAGAGGGACACATCCCTACCTGTCAGGTCGGCATTTGGCCACCAGCCAAGCTCACAGGCTTTACATGTGAATTCATCCTGAACAAACTCATTCTCTTTGCAAGCAGTGCAAATCCAGCAGCAGCTCACTTCTCCTTTCCTGATCACCTGCAATACAAAATACATCCTCGGTTCTGATCCTCTATCAGACAACAAAGAAGCACACACCACCACCCCCCAGCAAACACATAACACATACACCATTTAAAATATGACAGGATTCCTGTGTATGGCACATTTCAAACAGGTAGAAAACATGAATCATGATTTTGTATTCATCCCTGCATATTAAAATTGGTGCTTAGGAGTTCAAGGATAACCTTTGGGGATGATTTTATTTTGTTTCGGTGAGAGCAGTTCTGAGTTAAAAGTACAAAACCATTTTCCCTCTGGTACAGAGGCATGGTGAATGTCATATTTTCAATCAAACTTGAGGCTTAATCTGTGAGATGGCAGAAGACAGGACAAGTAGCTCAGCCCTCGCTTAATATCTATTGCACAGTAAAAAGCACTAAACAAAGTCAAAGGTTAGAATAAAGAATAATTCATGCATATAAATACATATATATCCATGTACGCACAAGCACATTCACATGTACATAAATTCCAGTTTATGTGGAAGTCTCTTTGGGGCTCATTACACAAGTGTAAATAGAAATCCAAATAAGAGCAAATTACAAAACATCCTGCTAAAAGGAGGTATTGGGTTCTAGTAGAAAAAAAAAATTAAGAAGTGACCAACCTTATGCTTCAGAACAGCTCTTTTAAGGACAAATGTCCCTGAAAATTTTCCTTCTTGGCTATGAGGGCTGCTAAATGTAATGATCCAATGCTGAAAAGATTATTTCCTTGTCTTGATTCCTAGTTTCATTACCCTGAGACTGAAAGAAAGATTAAGGATATCTCCAGCTCCTAGGGCTCTGACAAAGACTCTGGCCTTGTTTGCCAGGAAGGACGAATCCAGCTTTTCCTTCCGGATCTTCCTATCCATCTATATACAGAGATAAGTACAGTAGTGAAATGCAAAGCATTTGTTTTATTGAATACTGGCTTTGTGAGGTTTTTTTTGTTAACATTTCCTCCTGCAGTCTGTGGAGAGAGTCCAATAGACTTCAATGAGAGCTGAAGCTGGCATTTTGTATGCATGGTGTTTACATATACACACATACACAAACTGCACAATCTCAAAAACAGGGAAAAGATGTTTTGGAGGGTAGTAAATACCAATAATGTTTCTTCTCCAAGACTGTTGGAGTATGTCACTGTGCCTTTGCCAAATCATCAATCGCTTATTGCTTAGAGTAGCAATATAGAAATAAAAAGCTGCAAATGTGCTTATTAAATGAAAATAGAAAGGAAGGTCTGCTCTAAGGAGATTTTGCTGAATGGGCTTCTTGCCATTTTAAACTTAATGCATCCATGGCATTTTGTTAATAGTGAAATATGTCTTTATGTCATCCAAACATGACTGGTAGCAAATTATTTGTAGTCTGATGCAAGTGCTACTATTAGGTGAACACAGAGTGATTTCATTTGTGTTTCCGTTCCTCCTGTTGTGAACATGAGATACAAATAGGAATGGAGTTTTTAATTTTTTTTCAACTTTTCCTGGCAGGTGTTATTACTGGAACAAAATACTGGATTTCTGCGGGTCACGATATTTTCAAGATCAGCCCCCAAGTGAATCATAGCCACTGAATGTTGTAGGCAATGACTAAGTGAAAATCTTTCTCACATAAGGTGAAATTCAAAAATCGTCACACTAGAAGATTCTGCACCCCTACAAAAGGTAATTTTAGAAAACATGGGCCTGGATATTGTATCATTAAAGAAAGATGTTAATCCAGGAGTCTTTCCATAATTTTCGCTTTCCTGAAGGAAAGAAAGTCCTACCCATTGGCTTGAAGAGAAACTTGCTTGAGTTTAGGGAAAAACACCGACTGGATATTCATATTTCTACAGCAGAAAGTAAGTGTCTGAGGCACACCTTAATCTGGCCCTTCAGGCAAGGCTCGCTGCACACCGATCGGACCATTCCGCTCTTGTTCATCTGGATCCTGTAGTCATCAATGTTGAGCACACCCTCATGCCAGGTCCCGATGAGGACATAGTCGTAGCGGTTGGGCTCTATGTACTGCAGGTTCATGATGTCATACCTACCAGGGAAAAAGAGTGAGTCACTGTCCTGCAACATAAAGGACAAAAATTTACCTTGATTTTCTACCTCTGAATATTCATGCTATCCCTTAATATCAGAGACTTGGGTTTCACAAAAAACCCAAATCCTGTAGGATTTGCAGCAGAATCACAGGGAATGTCAGCTCTCATTGTCACACAATTGCCTGCCCTACTAGCATAAAACTGTGGGTAAAAAGTTCTGTGTCCAGGAAGAACTGCACACCAAAGACAGTAAACTCTGCTGAAGATGCACATGTAGGCAATGTCTGGATGTTGTGTTTTCAAATAATTTGTCAATATGTCTTTAACCTTGGCATAGTGTCCCCTAGCAGGCTGGTTGTAGTATAGCCCTTGCTGGGAGCTCTTAAGTAGAAATGCTTGAACCACCTGAACTGGTTTGCCATAAGTTAACTGTAAGCTGTAAGTTCAACCATTCATATTATGCAGCCCAGTGATTCTGTCAGGAAATGTTAGCACCTCAGTCACAACATTTACTTCCTCACCCTAGGCAAGCAGGAGAGCACTTCCCAAGGCTAAGGTAAGGGAAGCATAAAAAACTGCTACAATAAACATCCAGCCTCCACCTTTGTCTTCAGTGTGTTGTGCCTAATGTGTGCACATCCCTTATTGGCAATTATTCTATTTATTCTTTTACCCACAGAATGTGGCTTGATCCTTAGCAGGAAATAAGCAAGAATGTTGGAGTGTGCACAGAGGGGAAGAATCACAAAAGAGGCTAAGCCTGGTCTCTTAAGATGAGAAGCAGGACTTTGTTTAGTAAATAACAAGAGAAAGAGCATTGAGAACAAGGACTCAGCACTGGAGCTGAAAATAAAATAGCATCTTCTATTTTGCAAGCCTGGGATTTATTGCCTTGCTCTTTTGTACTGGATTGTCTTAGTATCTGGAGGAAAAAAATCTTCTGTTTATAATGGGTGTTGCTAATCAGTAACTGCTTTAAGAATAAAAGGTAAGGTAAGCAAAGTATGAGCCATAAATAAAATTGTGATGTTTGGTTGTGAGCAAAGAGAAACATCCATTTCTTTCTTTTCCATTTTGAGGTTCAAAGACACAAAATTTCAAGTCTCTCTGCACTTCACAGAGGGAAGAGGTGCTAGAATTATTCTCTAGAGTAGAGCAGAGTAATTTTCTTAACTAAGTCATTGGAGTTTCTCTAGTTAAACATGATTTAAAGGAACGCATATTTACAGCTGTAAGTAGACCTCGGTTTTACAAATATGCATGCTCAGTTAATGCCTGAGCCACTGCCGAGCTCCACTGAATCAAGTGTGGAATGGGATCCCTGCCACTGAGTTCAATGGAGCTCCACGCAGGAGGCAGCTCCATTGGTTGGCAATTGGCCACTAATCAAGGCATTGCTTAGGAAAGGGGTAGATTACAAATTCATTAGCGAACATTTGTTTCTCGTATCCTAGTTCTTCTAAAGGAAGTGCCTAAAAAAAGAAATGCTGTTTCTAGGCTTATGAAGAATCAGGATAGAAAGAAGCAGTGGGAGTCAGGCTTTTCATAATGGATACTCAACAGACAGGAGTAAAACTCAGTCAAAATGTACATGCCTCTCCCTCATAAGGAAAATGTACTTCCATTTTAGCTTAACCTTATATTAGACTGATAGAAAATCAGTTACTCTGGGCTGGAAAATTAATTCAGGAAGGGGAATAAAAGATTGCTAAAACCTCACATTCCCTTAATGGAATTTTTGAGCCTGCACACATTGTTTTCATTTTTATAAAAATACATTATAAGGCACTGAGTGACATTAATGCAATATCAATAAAGAGTTTCTTCTGTGTTCTTGTAATACTAGTCCCTTTCCTATAGGTTACCTGTCAAAGAATAAAGTATGTAGATTAAAAGCTCTTACACATCTTGCGTTATGACAAGTTGTAGTACAATGTTTGCAGCTTTGATACGCAGCTTGAATTTTAAGTGTAAGAATGTGGTCTAACAAGTACACTTGGTATATGGAGATGTACTTAAGTTCTTTATCCTTTCCTTCTTTTTCTTAATGAAAAATCTGTGCTTCGAGCAAGGACAACTTCAGTGCTGGAATACCTCCTCCCATCCCCTTGCTCACATGTGTACAACTTTAACAATTTTGGGCTGTGTCCACACTAAAAATATGAACCCAAAAGAAGCGGGGTTGACAAGAGTTGTGAAGCTCTCAGAGAGTGAAACTTCTTGCAGGCAGTTGCATTTCACACACATATAGCAGCTTTTAAAGCTTTTAAACATTCTGCAGGTAAGAAAATGAATCCTTCTTTTAATATAAAAGCAAGCTCTCTGGTGTACTTGAAAATGATGTGACCGAATAGGTGGTGTCAAATGAACAAGTTACTTGTAAGGCAAGCCAGAATGTTAGTCAGCTGGTCACAGGCACACTCTCATTAACCTGAGATAGCTGAAGTTACCTTTCTCCATAGCCATAATACCAGATGTTTGCTATCCTGGAAGACAGGATGGGAAAAAGCAATGCTGAGTAATGCCGGGATGTAAATGAATGAAACAACCACCCATGAATCCAAACTCCAAAACAAAAATGCATATTTGAAAAAAAAAATCTTTTACAGCCAAGTTTGAAGGCTTTGCATAAGGCAAAATTGGATTAATTACTCAAGGCATTGGAGTTGGTAGCACTGTCACGACTGAAGTCAGAACAGCTACTAGAAGTTTTGAACTAAATAGACTTAAATGGTTCTAAGTACAAGTCTAGTTAAGATGAAATGTTAGCTAGGTGAAATATTTCTCTTAGTTTGTGAACCTCAGCATTTCTCCATATATCAAAAGTCCATTGTAGGAGCTGAAAGTTCTCCTGCCTCTGGTCGCAAAATATTTTATGATCAGAGGTCTATGCAAATCATTTGTTCTAGAGAGGTAAGGTTCTTTATAGCAGCCACAAGGTAAAAGGAGGCAATTACATCTAATAGGCCAGAGATAAAAAGGTATCTCTGTATCCCAGAGAAGGATGGCTTGTTGACTATGGCGTCCTTCACACCTTCTCCAAACATTTCTGGAAATATGAGTGATATGATTGCTACAGAGAAAGCAAATAGGATCTACTCCATGAAAGTAAAAAGTGCAGTAAATTTACCAGCATATTCTTAATGACAGTATAGCAAGCACATACATTTGAGTTTCCAGAGTTACATCCTTGTCGTTTTTTCCCAGAGGCAGTAGAGTCAGCTAAATGACAACATTTGTGCCCTTCCAATAAAAGTTTGATTCATATTTCTGCATAAGACATCTTCAAAGAAAAGATTCTTCACAGGAGAAATACACCTTTGACAATATGCCTTGTGTTTTCTAATCTCATTTTGATAAAATCTTGAAACCATGAATTGAGCCTGAGATAGAAAAAGAGCTGTATCTAAACAAATGGTTAAGGTTTCATGAAGCTGTCAGGGTTTCAAAACAGGAGATTATGGGAGTGCCAGACAAACATAACTACAGGCAACTCTAGCTGCTCTACCCATGATGATTGCAATTAGGAGCTTGTGGGAGTCAATTGCTCGAAGAACCTCACAGAATTTGAAAATTATGAGAAAGGTTGCTGCCTTCTAAGAAGGAATATTATTCCCCCTTGTGAAGTTGATTTGTTTACGTGATTTGAGGACAGGATATCTACAAACCTTTTACACATTTGTGTGACATTCTTGCACTTGCACAGAAAAGCCAAAAAAACTAGGAAATTTCACACCAGGCTGACTCTGCTATGTTTAGGTCTTGTATGTGGTGTTTATCTTTCCATTTTGCTGAGATACAAAAACTCTTTTGTATATTGACACAGTGCTATGGTCTGTTCACTGATCCACAAAGAGACTTTCCACATGAAGCTGTGGAAACACTACAGCCAACCTGAAGCTACAGAAAATTCTGTTAAACTACTGCTGGCATACAAGGATCTGACAGACTGTGCAGGTCACAGTTTATATACACATAGCCATTCTCTGATATGATATTGCCCATATCATATATGCCACAGACTGATGCAAGGATTACCGAATGAATAACAAAAAGGTTAACTGAATTTCCTTGCCCAAACTTGCTAGTTCTGGCTGGGAAGATATAAATGAGGAACAACAACAAAAACCCCCCTACCTAAAATAACCTATCAAATTATAAGTAGGCCAGGAAATCAAGAAAAATGAACCTTGTTGTGGACCGAAGTGATGGATGGAATAAATTCTATCATTCTGGCATGCTCAGAGAAATATCCTGATATAAACTCTCTTCTGTTTTGAATTCAGCAACTGCTCAATCTAATTCTATGCTTGGTACTGATGAGAGTTGTGCAAATGCTCTTGGGTGACAAAATAATAAATAAGAATTAGGCTAAAATTGGAAAATTACATCTAAACGTCAAACCAAATAGCTAACAGACAGAAAATGCAGCGTATGCAAAGCTGGAGTAATGCTTTTATGGGCAGAAATAGTGTGAAAAAAGCATAAAGCTACACTAAACAGTAATTTCTCTGTATTATCTAAATTATATGTGCAAAGACTTGATTTATGCATTTGTGTCGATAAGTATGTGTTCGAATGTAAGGGAATCGCTTGCTTCAACTTTCAAAGGCTGGCCTAACTGATCTGTATTGTTGACTAAAACGTTCTGAAGTCAACACTCAACAAGACCAAACTGACTACCTTTTCATTACTAATTAAATGCATTGAATTGTTTAAATTTATGTACTGTTTAAATATGACAACAGAAAAAACATAAAAATACAGAAAATTGTTAAACATTGTCCAGTTTTTCTAATAAAGTCTAGTAATAGAGATAAGAGTAGTTTTAAGACCACTGTGTCTTAAGAATACTCTTTGGATGCACGAAAACACATGCAAACCCTTGTTTGCCCCAGAGCTCTCCCTTGGTATGGTGTTGGCACTCAGATGCACTTATGCAATAAACCCAAAGATGGAGTGAGAGAGTCTTTTATAACACTTTAATAACTCAGTAGGAAAACTAACTTCAGTGAAGCAATCCCTGAATAGGTTTCAATTAATAATGGATTTTGTACTTCAGCGGCTGAATTAAATGTATTTATAAAAAAGAAAACCAACAAAAAAACCTATGTGTTAAAATAGTTTAACAGAACCCACAAAACTAAATGAAAGGAGAGGTTTCTGTCAGTTTGCTCACATAAGAGAAACAAAGGTGACATCCAAGTTCACAAAGGTGCTGCTTTACCCACTGCCTGGGTACATCCTATGTCTGCTAGCGGGGCTAGACAATAGCAGCTGCCACAGATGTGACCAGACCCCAGATGAGTGAAACACAGAAACTTCTGCCAAAAACCCCCCCCAGATATTTGTCCTGGTCTACACGGACCTATCTTTAAATTCTGGTACTGATCTGACTGTATTTGGAGTGAAACAAGTTAAGCAGATCACAGAGGAGTTTAACAATCAACACTAAATAGTCTCTGGCAAGGTTTCAGCAGAGCTTCAGTTGGAAAAGGATGCGCTCTACAGCCCTCTCTTCAAAACCATGGTAGGTAAATGTTTCATTAAATTCCAATCATTTATATTAGGCTTTATACATACTAAAACCCTGGTGCTGAGCCCAAATAGTACCTTTCACATCAGAAGTCTGTAGGATACAAGGTTTGTCATCTCCTGAAACACTAGAAATTTGTAGGCTATCCTGTAGCTCCTGTCCCAATATAAGATACTATATGCTACCAGTGTTATTCCTGGCTGTTGGAAAGACTGGCCCATGCTTTAGGTTTCAGCAAAACAGCCAAAGAAATCTACAGCACCAAATGCAGTAATGTTCCCAGTTCCCACCCTCTGGTTTACTTAGTTGAGATGAACCCTCTTTACCTTCCAGGGGCATCTCCCTTTTCATCAAACCAAACTTCTTCTCCAGAAACACCAATGAATGAGGACTTGAGGAGGAACTCCAAGAGCTTGCTGCCATCAATAGGCTTCATAGCATCACACAGTCCAACATGCCCAGGGCAAAGGGAATGATGCATATTTTGTAGCCCATAAGCCATAGCATATATAGCATTGATGACAAATCCCATTTTACTGTCCTGCACATAGTTTTCTTCTAGGCTCTCATTTCCTATAATAGTAAGAAAAAAAGGGTTATTATAAACAAAGATGAAATGACATGAAAACATGAAAATGCGATGGTCTATAAAAAGGGATTTCCTTATTTCTCTTATAAAGCTTTAGAGGTATAAACAAGGTGCTATCCAGGGATTTTAAATAAATAAATAAATAAATAAATTAAATAAAACGTTTGCCCACCACCACCCCAGAAATCTTGAATTCATTGAAAGTGAAATGCTTCATGAGAAAGCACCCATTTAATCAAGTTATCATCTTTCATTTGTTATTTTTTAAAATTTTTCCTTGTCATTCCACAATGCTGTTTATTTTAGGGAAGGTTAATCAAGAAGATAGATTTCAACTGGAACAATTTTTAAAAGCGATTTCCTTGTAAATTTGACTTTTTGTTACATTTTAAGTTTGGTGTTTTTTTAATCTCATGTTTTTGAGGGTCAAGATAGCAATGTCCCTTTCAGTGTTAATAAATAAAAAATGTAAATCAGTATCACTTCTCGAGTTATCAGAAACAGTCATTTTAGTTAAAAGTAGTCGTAGATATGCCAGAAGGGGATTGCTACAGAAAGTCAGCCAAAGTTTGTAGCACTGAGTTTCTATGTAACTGCAGCTTGAGCAGGCACTGAAGTCTCTGTCCTCTGATCAGAAACAACCTGGCAGCGAAGGTTTACTTCACACAGAGGTTTTACCTCTGACCTGCAGGTGGGCTGGCATTGTCAGAGGGTGCTGCTTTTCGACTGCAGTTCACATCAGACCCCGCTGGATCCTGGGCTGCTCCCTGCTTGCCTTCTGCCAGCTGAACTGCTGCAAAGCACAGCCAGCGCCGACCCCAGGGCACGGCAGACCCATGCTGCAGGGTCCCGAGGCAGCTGCAAGAAACCTCCTTGTTTTGTTTCTTTCCCCTTGAGTCATTCAATCACAATCTGCTCCAAACCACAAGCTTGTATCTGCAGGCCTCCCATGTTACTCAATGTTTAACAGACAATTGCACTCCGGTCTCTGTTATTTTGTCTAAGTAACACCTCGAGTAGACCAGGGAAGTAGGATGTGTGAGAGACTAGGTGTTAACTGACACTTCTTGAGTCCAGGTTGGAGAAAATATTTATCATTTTAATATGATGAAAAGAGATAAAAATCTACAAGTTCACCAAAACTTTCAAGTTAAAAAGTAGTTCCTTACTCTAATGTAGATATGATATGGCTTTCAAATCAAACCATGAAGACTGTCCTTACATTTATCATTGGAAAAGGCTCTGATTTGGTAGGTCTACTCAGCTGGTTGCCCTACAACTCAGAAATTTCAGCTGGGAATTCATTAGGACAGCAGAGGTCCCAAATGGAGAGATGTCTATCTTGCTTTCTCTGTATTGCATTGCTGCTGAGCAAGAAAATGTTGCCACAGTAACTATTTTCCACATGAGCTGAACATAGAAAACAGATGTGATGGTGAATTTAAAAAGCTTTGTGAATACAGCATAATCTGTCTGAATGAGTTCATATACCACTCACTGCCCTACATTTATCATCAGCACCACCAAGCAAGGAGCAGCTGAAGAAATTCTTTCCAGAGGCAACGTATCTGCCACTTTCTTTGTGGGAGAAGGTTCACAGCTCCCATTCAAAACATGTGAAACCAACACCATTCAGATTCATGGTGAGAAACACAGAAAGCATAAAAACCTTGTATGCAAGATGACAGAACACTTACCCAGGAAAGCAGAGAATGCACCAGTCCATGTGCACCCTCACTTATGTACAGCATAACCTAGAGCTCTGTATGCCTGTATATGTTAATATATAGCTCAATAAAGTAGCTGTCAGTGTGTTTTATCAGCTGATTATCCCATAGGATTAGCACAGTGTTAATTTATCTCTGATTCTGCTTTCTTGTAGCTAGAAAATGAAATTGTTTTCAGTCCCTAAGTGAATGAGAGGCAGAAAGAACCAGGGCTTGGCACAGCAGTCCTTTCTCATGAAGCTTCTGGGCAGCGGGTTGTAGAAGAGATGACAAAAAACAGGTAGTGCACTCACTATCTACTCTTTTCTACCTGCAAGTTTATCTCAGATCATCCTTAGTTTTTTAATTAGTTAAAAAAGAGGAGCATAAACATCAGTAATGCTTGCAGGAGATAAGAATAGCATCCATGTACTTCCTGAGGCAAACCTTCATGCGGTTGCTGGAGGTAGAAAGCAAAATGTACAGGACTTGCCAATGTTTAAAAAGCGGCCATTTCCCTTAAGTATATATTCACTCATCAAAACATGCTTTGGATTATATTATTTTAATGTAATATGCATACCCCCAAAGAGAATAAATATTTGGTGGTGGAAAGATTTGCTTTTGACTATTTTGGAATGAACACCTAAATTAAGGTTGCAAACATATAGTCCCACACTGCAGAGGTGACTGCCTTAATGTCTTCTATAGAAATAATTGTAGTGGAAAGCAATATGCTGTAAATAAGATATTTTCCAGTAAATTCAGAATGAGAAGTCATGCTTTCCATAAACTTGAACTTCCTAGAGTCAAAATCCACTTTATTTCATTTTCATCATTACAAGTTATCGACATGTTATGAATGTGAATTTGTAAAAAATCACTTAAGACAATCAGTAAAAAATGTGTGGGGTTTTAAACAAAAGAAATCATGTAATTGTGTTCAGCTAGTGACAAAACAATGATCAATTAAATTTTCATATGGCAACTTTTTAATAAATGCAAGAATTTTACTGTATGCATTATGGGGCTTCTCTATAAAGTTGTATTTTTCCTCGGTAAGTCTTTGAAATGTAACAAAGAGTAAAGCAGAACTCTGAACAGTGAAACTTTTATTTTTTTCTGTGTTTCTCAGCCCTTGGAGGAAAATGTCATTGATCTACAAAGACTAAGAGAAAAACATGTTGTTATCTCACTTCCTTATATATATATATATATATTAGAAAGACCTTAGCTTTCACTAAGCAAAGAAAACCTGTAAGTTATGTGAGTGCTGTATTAATTGAAGCCACTCAAATTAGACCATTAATTTTTGGATGACCTTGAGGAATTCAAGCGTCCCAAATATCATACTTACCTAATTTTGTATTGGATGTAATGCAAATCTTCCTTTAATAATTTAACAGCTTCTCAGTAGTCTGGGTCACTTTTTTATCACATTTTTGATTTTAGTCTGTGTTTCTATCAGTAAATCTTGGAGGATGAGGGCATATACACACACACACACTACTAACCAGAAAGGAAAAGAAGAAAAAAACATACAAAACCCAACAAAAAAACCAAACACCACATCCTGGCTGCACACAACTCAAGAATGCTCCCAATAGTGCTAAAAATGATACTGAAGTACAGGGAGAAGGAAGGAAGAGAAAACAGTCCAAATTTTTATGAAACTCACTGTTAATCTTTGCATTTACTGTAACATACCTCACAGCTAACTAACACAAGCTTCAGCTAAGTCCTTAGAAGGATCTGACTGTGAAGCAGCCATGAATTTAGTTTAGTGCTTTTGCTATGTGGAGCTAGCAGTGCTCTTGAGAGCAGAGAGCATATTTTGCAAATCCCACTTGACAAACTGAAATAGAGAAAAAATATGTTATTGGAATTATGGCAAGACATGAGTTAACTTTCAAAGGTAAAGATAGGAGATGTCTCTTAATATTCAATAGAAAACCCAGCATCAGGGATTACTTGTTTACAGTCGTCAGAAAGGTTAGGGCAGGAGAGAATTTGTGATGGAAAGAAATGTAAAAACATTTTGGTTGGGGAATCTGATGAATACCTAGCCAGTTGGCAAATTTTGAGCAAACACACACATTTGATAAAGAACATAGTCTGTTCACAGATGACTCTTGATTAGCTTAAAAAGCCAAAATCTGTTCAGCAAAATTGTTATAAAGGATAATATTTCATCTTAAATAGGCAGACAGTTTTATGATTTGCTACGGTCATCTGCTGAGTATTTAGGGTCACGTAGAAAGTTAGCAACTGTTATGAAACCTATCTTTATTTCTGGTGGTCCTGACAGAGGTATGAAGGTATTAAAAATTGTATATACTGCTTTCTTTATTTGTAATGATCCTTCCCAGGATTTCCATGCTTCCTGGGTAGGCCAAATAAGATTTTAGCTTTGTTGCAAGTTACAACATGGGTGACGGTTGCATTCAATGAGTCCTAATTTATGAAAAAAAAAAAAGATCTGGGAGGACGATCAGGGCAAAATTCTGTTGGGAAAATTAAATTAAATAAAAAAACCCCTCCCATACTTGGTTTGCATATGCAAAGGAGTAAAGAGGGCTCCCTCTCAAAAATGCCAGGTATGAACTGCTAGAGCAGTATCCAGGCTCATAGCAAATGTTCATATGCATTGGACAAATTTTGAAGGCAGGTTTTTTATGGTCCCCTTCAGTCCCAACATGCACTGCCTTTACCACAGGGTGGCCAAACACTGGAAGAGGCTTCCTAGAAAGGTGGTCAATGCCCCAAGCCTGTCTGCAGCTGGAGCCATTTGGACAAAGCCCTTAACAACCTGCTTTAACTCTGGTCAGACCCAATGGAACTGAATTAAAAAAAACTCCAATGAAGCAAAACAACCCCCTGTAGCTCTGAGAAAATCTGCTCATCTTCCTCTGTGCAGGTTTGTATAGACATGTGCTGATGTCGCAGCATGTCCTTGGAAAACAATAGAAGTCACACATCTTACAGTGTCTCATGCTAGAGAAGACCTGACAAACTTTGACCACAACAAATTTGTGTCATAGGACCTTGCAGGGAGCTGGGCAGAAGGTCAGCATTTTGAACTGATCAGTCATTTTAAATCCGGGACCCTAAAGGTAAAAATTAAAGATTATTCTGGAAACTAAATGACACATTAATGGTGATGAACAAACTTAGTTAATGGTGATTTTAGTAAAATTTTATGATATTTGGCTACTTAGAAAAATTGGAACAGTTTTAGTTAGATGCTTAAATATTTAATTGTGGTTTTATCTTTGTATACATAGGAGAGAAAATGTAACCAATTCTACATTTCTGTTTTGTCACCAATTTCTTGAAAAATTTTAATTTTTAGTTTTATTTACAACTATAGAATAATTTAGGTTCAAAAATAATTTTAAGATCATTGAGTCCAACCATTAACCTGACACTGCCAAGTCGACCACTAAACCCTTTATTATCTTTTACAGCAGCAGCCAGATTATGTTCTAGTTGGGCTTTGGCCCTTCTAATTTTCACCCTGAATAACCATATGAAAGAAATCCTTGTAGTCCTTCTGAGTTGCTTGCCCCTTCACTCAAATACCATAAACTCTCCTTTTTCCCCCTGAGTTCCAGCCAAAGATCTCTATTCAGACACGTCAGTCTTCTTCCCTGGCTTATCTTTCTTCACATGGGAACATTCAATAATGGCTAATCCTCTAACAACCCTGCCAAACTATGATTATATAAAATAATTTTTGCAAAGGGTTTCATTTGTTTTAACTCATTTGCTATTATTGATTCAGATGTTTTAGAAATATTGCCAGTTCACTCCCTCTTATATTCTATTTATAACATCTTTTTACATTACCTAACTTCAAAGATAACAACAAAATTATGTAACAAATTTCCCTTCAAGGCCCTTCAAAATGAGTAACAGAGATTATAATGTCTCTAGATGTGATAAATACAAAGATGATGTGTACAAAACCTGTGCATCTTTTGGTTTTTTCTCTTCCTATCACCTTTTTGTTAACAAATACATTCTGTTCATTAATATTGTATGGCTGAATGAAACCTGCACATCTTGAGGGTAAAAAGTGAACTTTTGTTCATGCTACTGAACTCGTTATGTCCAAAAATAAGTCACAGGCAACAAGTGATTTATTCTATATGAAAACATCCAAAAACTTCTTCCAGCCCAAAATCAAATATACAGTAAGAAGAATATCTGAAGTGTAATTTTCCTATGTAACTGCCTGTTTTCCAAGGCAACTCAAGCTGTAGCTGACTGCCTATGTGGAAAAGGCCAGGAAATATGATTTTGTGACCAGAGCAAGCTATTGTGGATCAGGACCACAGGTTCCACTTGTCTCGATGACTTTGCTGTCTCTATGTGCAAGCTAATGGGACCACCAAGAATTTGTGGAAAAATTATTTGGGGGGGAGCATATTTCCAAGCCAAAAGATGGTCAGAAGAAACAAGGTTTTGTTTCATTCTCAATTAAAAAAAGTCTGCAATTTTCATGAGAGAGAATTGATAGGCTGAAAAATTTCTCACAGATCATAAGAAATGTTTCATTCAACCTACAACAAATGATCCCATCATGGTAAATTATTGTTTCTTTTATGCCTTCTGCTCCCAGGAAACCAGTTACTATACTGTTTTCAACCAGAACAGGATATGTGCAATGGTTACCACTTCACTTCCTACTTTGATGTCTGTATCTTTGCAGCAGGGAGGCAAGTCCAAGAGGCAGCTAAATGCAGCAGAAGAGAGGAGAGATCCCTTGCAGGGGTCCTATACAGGGAGGCTAGAGCTGTCAAAAAGGCACAAGATGAAACAGGTAGTTCAATGCCCATTGCATGTGAACTATTTGTTTGACTGGATGGAGCTCCTCTATTTGTAAGGTAGGACTAAGGAAGAATGTATTATTATTATTATTATTACATAAGAAAAGATCTTTCCTTTACTTTCCCGTGAGCACCATGTCACCACTGTCTAGGAAATAATGCATTTATCTATCTAGAGCTGCAAGTTCCTCCACCTTTTGGAAAGAAAAGAGGAAGCAGAGCTTTCACAGGAGCAGCTAAAAGGAAGGAATATCTTACAATGTGCGGGCTCTACACCAGATTTCAAAACATGCTGATAAACCTTCAACATCTTACAGTACTCATGTAGCAATAAATGGAGTTCACAGGGTTTCAGACTTTGTTTTAAGGATGTCATTAAATCAGAAAGGTTTTGCTTCCATTCTTCAAATGGTTTTTATTTCCCCAAGCAAAGAGTTTCAATTCATGCAATTACATTTGATGTATTCTTCCCTGAAAAGCTAGGATACAATTACAGTTACCAGTTGAGATACCTTGCTATTTTCTTTCTGAGTATGGTAAAATCTACAAGACTCTCAGATACTACTGCTTTGTTACATCTGGTGAATGTTGTTTTTTAATTGGGATCAGTGTACTTCTATTTTTGTATAAAACTAAAGAGAAGAGAGGAAG
>VYZT01025120.1:8049-20871 GCA_013400735.1 Pomatostomus ruficeps
TTTCAAGGTCTCATTTTACTTCTCATCCTGCTCTGATTTTGTTAGTGATAAATTCAATTAATATCTCCAATCAGAGCCTGTTATGCCCATGAAGGCATTTGATGAGTGATCTCTCCCAGTCCTTCTCTCAACCCATGAACCCCCCATTGTATTTTCTCTCCCATGTCCAGCTGTAGAGGTGAGTGAGAGAGAGACTTCGGTGGGTGCCTGGCATCCAGCCAGGGTCAAACCAATACATGAGGCTAAACATGTAGTCTATCAGGTCTTTCTTCCTTTCTATGGCCATAGAAGTGAGAGGACAAAGTTCCATTGCCTTGGTTGCTTCTCTTGAAATATTTGAACAGCATTATCTTTTTAATATGCCTAGTGTCATCAAATCAGAATAGTCATTTGCAAGCTCTAGTTTACTGTCATGGGACAGGGGAAAGAAGTAGTCTTATACTTGATGGTGATCAAAATTTTGCATTGTAGTTCTCATTAAAGGAGTTGTATTGCTCATTACAAGGAACCACTCAGATATTTATTATCTTTGCAAAGGACAGCACCCTGCAAAATACAATTTGTCTGTTATTTTCAAAATGGAAAAAGTTATTAAAAACAGTAAAGAAGGTGCTTCTGAACTTCCTAGAGGATAGAAGAGACTAGAAGAATACGTACACAGACTTATCCTGCTTCTATTAATTACATGCCATAAACAAAGTTCTTTTTCTCTGTTACTTTATCAAAATATGTGTTTGCTGTTCAAAATATCACCATGTCTTCTCAGTCTGGGAGAGAGATGGCTCATACCTCCGTGAGACAGAGCTTGAAATAATCTAGTTGTAAAAAGATTATTTCAATTTGTAGGAAAAGATCTGATCAAAATCTTTAACTCTTCTATATAGTCACTAGTACTGATTGATGGTGATCGTGTATTGAAGTAGTGTTGACCACAGTGTTAATGGCATCATAATACCTTCTTTTTTTCATTATAGTAATAACAAGACTTTGAATGAACAGCGAGAAAACTGTTAAATTCAAGTTTAATACTATACCTCTAATGCTTAAATTCAAGTTTAAAACTATACCTCTAATGCTGATCAGGTGGGATTGTTCACCAGGTTGTTTTTGAAGGACAGTTAATTTTTTTGCTAAACTCTGTTCTTTTGTCACTGCTTGCTTGTTCATACTAAAATCAGACTTTTGGACTTTTGGCTCTAATGCTGCTACTGTGTTAATAAAATCATAAATTATTAGGTTAGTGTTCTATAACTCTGTAAACCAAAATTAATGTCTGTGCTGAGCATAGAGTTAAAACCTGAAAGTTTGCTCTTCTGGAGAGTTTCTCATGTTGGCAACGTATTTTCCGCTTCTCCATGTGATGGTATTGGGAAAAACAGAGTTTCCAACGTCATGTGATGCCTTCTGAAATGAAGTTCTGGTTATGAAGTATTCTTTGGTCTGGAAGCTGCCATTGTGACGGTAGAAGTCTAATTACTGGTAATCTCTATTTGCTGCAGAAAATTTAAGTATAGATAGTATCTTCCCTAACAGCTTTCATTCAAATAAGAAACGTAATTGGAATAAAGATGCTGTACTATTCAATTCAGTTCAATGTCCAAATGCTTTTAAACTTTGAAACATAAAACTTAATTTCCTGTTCTTGTTACCAGTGTAGTTGATTAAATTTGAAAATTACTAAGACTGGAGCAGTAAATTATTTGTTGCAGAGATGTGCAATGATGACTCATACCCAAACAGTGGAAAAATTCCTTCTCTTCAGGCCTGCCAGTCCTCAGTATATATCCATTAGACTTCTTAGAATATTTTTGCAAATTGCTGTGCTCAGCTTGGGCCAATAATAGCATGTCATGTGTGAGAACAGTCTGTCAGAGCTCATTTACTTAATAAAAGCAGGAAAAGTCAGATACTAGAGCAACACAGAAAAACCCAACGGTAGTAACAGACATCTGGATAAACAGCTAATTTCATTACCTCCATCTAGAGATTTGATGCAGTAAATGCATGTGGAGATTATTTAATAAAATACACTTCTATCCTTACCATATCCAAATGGTTCCAATATCCTTGATACCTTAGTGCATTGTAACTGAATGACATCATATAATTCTGTGGAAGGAAAAGAGATGACAGAAGGAGAGCATTAGAAATAAGAATTAAATTAATATGTGTACAACTAGAAAATTATGGCAATGCTGGAAAGCTGAGATGAATTTCATGAGATGATGATATAAACATGTAACAGATACACTTGGTGGATTCAATGAAGATATGATGCATCCTATGGTAAATGAGAGAAATGAAAGCTATGTTAGGATAATCTATTCATAGGGAGAATTAAGGGAAAAGGAGTGATGAGCTAGTAATACTGTGATTCTCAGATTATGGCAGTTGTTAGTCTATTTTAATATCTTTTTTTTATTGGTTACATTTTGTTCTGTTGGTGGTTTTTTTTTGTTTTGTTTTTGTTTTGGATTGGGGTTTTTTTGGAAAGTGTCTTACAAACTGTGCTCTGTATGTTGGATATCTTCATAATCTAGCCAAGTAGTAAAAGTATAAAAATAAAAACAAATCTTCATGCATTTCATGTCACAACTGAAGGAAGGAGTGGCATGCGGGAATAGAGGAAAGTGGTGAAGGACAGAACTGTGAATATTTAACAATGGTAGCAGTGCCAGATAATTTTATTATCAGATGCCAACCAGATTCTTCATCACAGAAATTAGATGCATTTCAAGTAATCTGGATCATCTGTGTGGCATGTCATGTATTTTGGAGATTTTTACAAGCAACAAGTATTCAAATTCTGCCACTACTTTAGCAGTAGTTCTGTCATTTTCAAGAGAAACAACGACAAAAAATTAAGGTCTGATTTTAATATACTCTGTGATGGAGAATAATCTGTTTATGGTCTTTTGCTTCTGTAATAGGCTAGGACATTTAGTCTACAGAAATGGTGTGTCAGGTGGGACTTCTTTAGCTCAAGCTGGTGTTAATTTTATGCTGTGCGGTTGTGTATTACCTTGAGAGAAGCAGTTGTAACTGCCTCTACATCATGGTTCTTCCTTATTTTCTTCTTGTTTTGGAGCATGAGTGTAGTAGTTTTGTGGCAGGGAGTATTAGCCAGACAGCTCTTCTCATTTCCTTAGGACAGGAGACCTAACAGTGAAAATAACTATAAAAAGGTATCTACCATCAGGCTCTGCCTTTAATTAATTAGAAACATACTTTTTTAGTGTCCACTGAAGATACTGCTTTGTGACAGATAAACTTATCTCTTCCAGGTTGAACCAAAAAATGGTACCCATCAGACAATATTGGTTTTCAGAAGTGAATACTAAAATATTGGATGTTTCCTCTTTTATGAAAGAAAGACAGTATTCTTTTGAAGTTGTTCTGCGTGCTGTTATTAACAGGAATCTGATAATACCTCTTCTTTCCAATTTTTTTTATTCATTTGTCAATTCAAATAACAAATTTTCTGTAAGGGATAACTAATATATAAACCAATATTTTATTTCCCAAGTTTACTTAAATATTAACTTTATTCTCAGCTCATATGCATGCCTATTAGCTTTTGGGCAGGGATTAACTTCTATGGTGGTAGCTAGTCACAACTCCTGAAAGTGAGGATTTATTGTGTAAGATATATAAATTCATGGCGGATACTTCCTTTCTCAAATTGCTTAAACTCTAATTAGATGAACAAATTAAAGTCTTCAAGAAAAATGGATGTAGGTACATATTAACATGGAAATATATCCACAGGCTACTTTGTGAATTCATAAAGGAGCACCACAGGCCTCGCATGTTTACAGGCTCATTGAGGAAAAAGACAGAAGTTAGTAGTTTTTTGAGCTGAGATGTTAGTTGTCAAGAAGCCTTTACTTAGAGATGTTATTCCTGGCTTTATTTTTGGTGCTTGCAGTGATCATTCTCTTTCAGATTAACTTATATTAAGATACTGCATTTTAAGGAAGCAATACTTTTGAATTTACTCATGTTACAATAGGATTGTCAGTTTAAATATATTTGTGTCCAGGAAGCATGTATTTGAATGGAATTGTTTTTTCTTGTGTGGGGAAGGGAGGTTTCTGATGTCATAAATATTT
Organism: Pomatostomus ruficeps; assembly: GCA_013400735.1. NCBI lineage: Eukaryota > Metazoa > Chordata > Aves > Passeriformes > Timaliidae > Pomatostomus > Pomatostomus ruficeps. The sequence goes on from VYZT01025120.1 coordinate 12,162, forward strand.
TATTTCTTTTTTACCAATGCCTGGCTTCTGACTTCCATCCAGAACATGGACCAGTTACCTTTTCGAGAGTGTCAGTCTTTATTCTCTTGTTTCATTTATAGTCCCAGCATTAGTGAAGCCTGCCAGTATGGAACAACGTGCTCTTTCAGAAGGAACTTCTTCGCAAGGGTTCGCACATGGTCCAAGAGAAGTCACCAGAACCACAGTGACTGAATTAACTTCATCAGATGAAAAACTCACTCAAATAGAAAATATACTTGATCTCTGGAGTGGAAGTCTTAAGGTATTTGTATTGTATGGAATACTTAAAAGTCATTCACAGATATCATTGTATTGTAGAGTGAGTGCAGGAGAAGTTGCAGTGTGATTGCTGGGAGAATGGGGTTTTTTGTCGTTGTTGCATATTGCACATAAGCATATATAGCATAGAAGATCTTGTTTCAAAAACTTTGGAATAAGTGTCCCCACTAGGAATGTTCAGATATCATGATTCAGTAGTTCATTGTGTCTAGTAATATTTATAGCTGTAAACGGCCTGTATATTGAAGGCATCACTGTAAATATTAGTGTCTCCTTCATTTATAAGAGTTTTAAGATTAAAATAATAGAGAGGAGGGAATAGTTTAAACCAATTGCATTACTGTCATTCTTTTAACTTTTCAGACAAATATTCTGACTGAACTAAAAAATTGGAAACTTAATTTGATTCAACATCACAAGCTTCAAATGAGGCAAGAGAAAGAGAAACATGCCGCACATGTGAAACAATTGCAGAATGAGATGGAAAACCTGAAGGAGTTACTTCATACTTATGAAATCTCAATTAGCAGGAAAGATGAGGTAGTAACTCAATTTCACATTTTAACAGTTTCGATCTGTCTGTTTAAAAATATCAACACTGAATTTTTTGGTTTATCTCTTTAAACTTTTTTTTTTAAGCAAGTAACATAGTGAAGTAAATAATACATTCAGACTGTATAGTAGAAAAATAGTCATTCACTCCATGAGGGTGTCTATACTAACAATGAAAACACGTTATATGTGCATACTTTGCGTTCTTTGGTTCTTACATCTAGGGTCTACTCTTGTTTCTTATTTATTTCATGAAGATCACATAGGCTTAGGTGAGTCTATTAGCACTTACAGTTTAAAAGCCTCTACATTTTCAATCATTAGATCTGTTTTCCTCAATTTTAAGTGGGCAGCAGTCTCCTAAATGTTGAAGTGCCTCTATTTTAGGCTTCTTAGGAATTCTACATTTGTACATATTCTCAAGATTGGACATTTGGAGTCTCTGATTTACACTTTTCTGCTGTCAACGATGTAAACATCTTCAAAATTAACTAGAACTGTGAAAGTGGATATAAAATCTTGGTAGTTTTGCAGTCACATAACATAATTGAGTCTTCTTACTGCTACCCTGAACATTTAACCTAGTACTTAAGAACACTTAATGGAGTTTGGATTTCTAATTCCTATTTACATTTTCAAAAAACGTACATTGCAGGAATTAAAATATGAATAAAGATGATGTTCTGTGTCTATTTGGAAAACAGACTAATCTTACAGACCAAGCAAATATAAATGTTGTAACATGACAAGAACAGGATTGGTATTGTACAATGGAACTAGTACCTACATGCATGGTTATTTCAGCCTATACCATTCAAACATCTAATTCTGTTGGATATCGTTGTATGTCAGTCGTATTTACTGTGCCATATTTCTCAATGATACCTTGAAATAATCATTTGAATAGAAAATTACCATTGCTACCACCTGAGTGGAAGGTAGCTGTGCTTCCATGCTTCCATATATCACTCCATAATTGTCAAAACTGCTGTATCCTGACATGGACATAACCCAAAGTCCATCAGTCTCACAAACATTGCGAGTATTGTAGATTCTTATTCGAGTATTATAGATTCTTATTCGAGTATTATAGATTCTTATTCTTATTCGTATTGTAAATCTCAAATGCTTTTTATTTGCAAAAATATGCTAATTAACAAAAATAGATTTATGCTAAGACTTCTTGTGTGTATCAGCATGTATGCAGAATCGAAAATTGGTTTTTATGTTAGTATATGACACTTTTTCAACAGAAGTAATTAATATATCAATTTAATTTTCTTTGGATTTTAATTTTAGGTGTCATTCTTTTCATTTATATATGTTCAATGATTATTACTTGTAACAAATGCAATATAATGTTGACATATGCTAATATGTATTATCATAAAATGTTGTTCTCAACAATCTTTATGCAGTAGTTGAAACAACTTTACATTATTCCCCAAAGTCCTGAGGTAGGTCACTGTTGACCATTGGAATTGCTCGTATATGACTGATGGCAGAATCTAACTTAAGAAGTTAAGCAGAAAATTAAAGAAATATTCAGATTTGGAGTACCAAATTTGCATCATACTTGGCTTAATTTTTAATCAAGGAACCTCAGCTGTTTGTGTGTACTCGTTAAATTTAGAGACAAATTGCTGGTAGAAGTGCCCAGTTGCAGCTCCTGTCCAGTAGGACATCTTGCCTCTCAAATGCTTTAATTGCTATAAGCCTATAAAAAATCTTTCATGAGAACTTCTAAAGAGAGTAACAATTCTTAGTAAGATTTTTGTAGTTTGTAGCAACCATTTAGCTTGTTTATTATGTTCAGACAAGTGAAACAAACTTCTAATACAAATGTTTCTGATTTATCAAAATTCTCTTTGAAATAAGAGATTCTTCTGATGTTATGTTGCAGTAACATTTAATTATGAGAAAGTAGCTCAGAAATCTGCAAATGTAGGAGGAAATAACAATTCAGTTGAACTTCTCCTAAAACTACACAATGCAGGTGCCACAATCGGAGTGTTGAAGCCACAGGAATTTTACTTCTGATTATTGTTTCTTACTTGATTAGAGTAAGGGGACATTTCAGTAGAAAGCATCTGTTAAAATCAAGCACATTAAGTGAAAAATAACTGAGATATAAAGTATATTCTATTAATAGATATTGAAATACTGTTAATTAATATTTTTGCAGGTAATTACTAACTTGTCCCAAGCATTAGAAAAGCAAAAGGAGAGAGTCGAGTTGATGAGGAAGTTTACCCTGTGGCGGATTCAGCATGTTAAAACCAAACAAGAGGTATGTGCGCAAAATAAAAATGCAATGAAAATGAAACCTCTGAACTCAAAAGAGTCAGAGCTGCTGCAGTTCCTGTAACAGTTTGAAGAAATTACTGTGTTTCTATTTTGATGTATTTGACAGCGTCAAATAACAGTTTGAAAAGATCAGCTCTAAAAAGAACGTTGCTGTCAGAATACTCCCTGAAATGGGAAAAAAACATTGTCTGCTGACTATTTTGAAATAGAGTAGAATAGTAGAGTTGTTTTAAAGTAGTTTTTAAACAATCCTGAGGTCTAAATTTATTCAAAAGATAAGTGTTTTATACTATCTGCAATCTTTGTGACTGCAGATTTTATATGATTCCTGCAGTGAATCCAAATGTGCCACATACCCACTAAACGGCTTCACACGCGCCTATTTACACCATACATGTGAGGCTGTTGTTCGAGTGTCATTAGCCTAAGAGTAAGACCACTGTTGTGTGTAGCCTAGGAGTGCACAGTACGGTTTCTCGTGGTGCGACAGAAATGTGCCGTGGCACAAGTGCAGAGGCAACACTGAGCTGCTGACGCTGCTTGTGTAACACTTCCCTGCAGGACTCAGTTAAGGGGCTCCTACTGTGGTCTGTGCAATAAGCTGTAAAACAATCATCCACACTGGAGTACGGAACCTTTTATCAACCCTGAACTCTCATATGATGTGGTTATATTTTCTTCCAAAGGAATATGCAAATAGAATAGCAGACAGACAATTCCGGACAGCTTTGATGAAGAAAGTGTGGGCAGTGTGGCGCTCTGTTAGTGAAGAGAAATGGAAAGACAAAGTAACAAGAGCCTGTCAGTTAAGGGCAGAAGATGTCTGTGTTCAGCTCACCAACGATTATGAAGCCAAAATTGCAGAGGTAAAATCAACTTTTCTTTCCTTCTTTTTCTCCTTTGCTCCCAATCCCTGTCCCTCCAAAGTATCTCTTTCTCAGCAAACCTAACAAACATGAATGTTTTCCAGCAGAACAGCGCTCCAGATTATGCAAGAAGATCTGAGTAGATCTCAGAGCTGTGTTACGTTTTTAGATGTGACTTTTTTTCCCTGCATCTGATATAAAATGTTGCTGATCTGCATGCACAGATGAAATAAATTGGACTTTTCTGAAACCAGGCAAATCTCTGTTTGCCTACCAATGGGAATGCCATGTGTTTTCTAACAGTATCCTGTTAATATGGGCTGTGCATTTTGAGGTCTTAATGAAGAAGACAATGGAAATGGAAGACCATTATTGTTATGAATGATCATGATGAGTACAATATTTTTTTTCTGTAACAGCTACCCTGTTAAAGGCTGAAATTAAGTTTGACTTTTTTTCAGCTTGCCAATTAAGCTTGTTAAAGAATTCTTAGAACTTACGGTGAAATTGTCAGCCTGTGCATTGGTGCATGCTAAGTAATCAGTTTTAAAATACGACTTTCAAGAGCTTTGTATTTCAGCAAGAAATTAAACCTAGAATTTTAAGAACCGGCTTACCAAATGTGTCTTAACAGCACAAAAACCATACGTAGCAACTTGCTCTGTTCTTTTCTCAGCATTTTGAGTTTTTTCCAGTATCTAGAGAAGAGAGATTGGTGACGAAAATTTACCCTATACATAAGTAATTGTCTGAGAACACTTGCTCTTCTGTTGAATGAATCCACATTTCTGTGGAAATCTGGGTTGTTTCAGGTGCTGACTTCTGAAAGACAAAAGTGTGCAAGATATATTTCTGCTTAGGTAGGGTCTGACAGTCATTTTGAACAGTCTTGTCCTTGATATGCTCCAATACTAATATTGTGCTGTATTACAAAGAAACTACAATAAGCTGTTCATCTCTGGTGAAGCAAAGATTTTTAAGTGAAAATCTCTATCTTTGTTAGTATAGTAAATTATTTTTAAGGTTAATTGATGAATATGTTTGTAGTTTGCATTCAGAAGTACAAGAGAACTGTTTCCTCATTCCGTTTCGTAGTTAACTGCTGCTTTGGAACAGACAAAAGTTGAGATTCTGCGACTGCACAGTGAAAGAGATCAGTATGAAGACACCATGAAGAAAGCCTTTATGCGTGGTGTATGTGCTTTGAATCTGGAAGCAATGACTATGTTTCAAAGCAAAGACAATAGGCCAGATCCTGGTTAGTATGAATAGCAGCTTCAATCTGGTAGTGTGTGTGCATTTTTGTTGGATTTGTTTGTTTTAATGGAGTTCCTTTCCTCTTTTTTTTTTAATTTGAGAATTTGTGGCAATACAGAGTTTATTAAACCTTTATTGCTTTAAAATGTCCTGTTGAATATATTGAGAAATACTCTGATGCTGAACTTTGGACTGCTGTAGCTGAAAGGAGGAATGTGTCCTCTTCAACGCACATTGCTGGGAGAGTGGTAACCTACAGCTTCAGGCAGAACAAGAAGTCAAAGGTGGTGAACTTCTTAAAACATGGGGCAGTGAAGATGAAATGCTGAAAATTCCTTTATGCTCTGAAATCTCAGTATGCAATGAATCAGCTTTTCCCAGACTCCTCTCCCTTCTTTCTTAATCTTGCTTTAAATGTCAAAAGGGCAAGCAAATCTGTCAGGTTCTGTATTTAGTTTTAACTCTGTGCCAGAACAGGAAACACCAGTCTATTTTTATCAGCAGCATCCCCATAAAACCTGTGCAGCTACGCAAGGAAAAGCTGCACATGCTTACTGATGTAATGACATCACTCCCTCAGAGTGAGACAACCTGTAGCAGTGGGAAGATAATCGTGCTGGTGCAGCAACCTACATTAAAGAGAAAATAGCTGTGCCAACAGGAGTGTCACAGCTATACATGTGGCTCAACAACCAGCTGCACTGGCAGCAGTGGTTAATAGCCTTAGACAAGTAACTTCAGTTGCTAAATTAACAATCTTATACAGAAGTTTCTGAACTACTTTACAGAAATTCTTCAGCCAAAAATGTAGATACGAAGAGGAAATAAAAACCTGAAGAAGATGTAAGAGGATACTTACCCAAGCAGCTGTCTGAGCCTGTTAAACCTAAGTGGTATTTGTGCAGTTGCCTAGGAAGTTAATGTGATGTTAATTAAGTCTAGTAGCTGTGTCCTAGTAAAAGCGTAGGATCAGTTTTTCTAGAAGGTTAAGAATGAATAATTTCTTGAAGATACTGAGTTTGGGAATAAAATTATAGGGCATTTCCCAAGTACTTTATTTTTTACTGTATTACTTATTAAGAACTATTCTGTCTTGAAGCTTTATCTTTTATTTGTTTGTTTATTGTTTTCAAAAAACATGCAACAGACAACAGGTCTCCCTGATAATGAAGGGTAGCTAACTAGTGTGAAAGCATTGTTTCTGTAGACCTATAAAAATGAGAGTAAGTAGTAAGGAAATTAAGAAAACTGAGCTCTAGAATAGTTGTGACCAACCCCTGAGTTTGTCTGCTAAGAAGCTGGAACTCATACTCTACACCAGCAGAACACCTAAAGTTTTTGCTGTGCTGGATGTTAGGGTACCTGTAACTCATTTTTTTTCTGTGTCCTGCTTTTTAATCAGGCTTCATAACATCTCACAGAGTCAGTTGTCCTTGGTCCCAAGCAGATCATCATCTTCCACCGCCTATTGTAGTACCTTCTCCCCTGCACCAGGCATATAATCTTTTTCTTGCTACAGCCAGATGGTGGTTTTAATGAAGGTAGTTATATAATTATTTAATATGGTTGAACACCCATTGATCTGCATTCATAATCTGGTAGAAGAGTGTTCAGGACATCGAAGGACTGCAAACATCAGAGGTTATTGTGATTTGTTTCTAGTCTTTTAATCTGTGAACATCAAAACTTCCATGTGCCTGAATCAGTCAGCAATTATGAATTTATATGAACACTGCAGTGCCATCTACTGTCATTGTGTATAAAAGCAGAATTTCATCCCTTTACAAATTTATTATTCGCTTATTTTAATGTACATTTCGTATACACACAATATACAGATAACATCCATATAATATATCATTATAATGTATTTATTAATAGTATGTATGTATCACGACCTTAATGACTTCATAATATTTCGTGTCAATGTTGATGGTGTAAAAGTTATCTGCCTAATTTGCTAACTTTTTTCTTAATTAATAGTATATTAAGATTATTTTAACCTCTTTATGTATTTAAAGGAACACTGAAGCCACAGGAATTCATAACTTTTTGCTTATAAAAATCCTAACACTGTTTTTCTTCAGTAAGATAGATCAGATCTGACTGGTCTATAACTGTGCATTAGTCCTGTCTGTGCTTAGCTTAATGTGTGTGTACATATATAGATACATATAAAATTCATATTCTGGCATTCATTTACTCTTGAGATCTACAAGTATTGCACAGATTTGGAGCACCTTCCTTTTCTTTTTTCTGCTTATTTCAGAGAAGAATGAAAAAACCCCAGAACTGCCACACGGTGTCACTCTAGTCCCTGGAATGAGTACATTTCTCTTGTCCTGGCACTCCTGCTAGCATCAGCTGCTTCAGAAACAGGAGAATAAATAAGAATACCTCTCTCTCATTCCTTTAAGAAAGTTTGTAATCTAAAAGGAAAAGGCTGTAACTGCTTGGAAAAGACACTGGGCTTATGTCTGCAGATCTGGCATCCCCAATGTCTGCATTATGAGATAAAAGTATCCCAGATGAATTTTATTGAAGCTCAAGCTTACCCAGCCTACTCTGGTAAGGGGAGATGAGAGATATAGGGTACCTGTAGATCGTCTCAGCCCTACAGTCAGGATGACACCTTTGTCCCACAGTTATATGTGGGGATGAGATGCTACTGCTAATGCGTAACATTTTCTTTTACTGACAGTAAACCCCCTTAAGGATCTTGTGCCCTCACGGAAGCCCAGGATGACCTTTGTGTTTTCCTGTCTAAACGGAATTTTGGCTCTTAGGATAAGAGCACCTCTTGCACATTGGTTTTAGTTTTGGCAAGCAGTAGGAAGAACCTCAGTTCTTTGCACTACAAGTAGGTGACATGTGCCACAGGGATGCTGAGACATACTAGACAAACAAGCCCCTTGAAAAACATTTACAAGCATCTCAAAAGATGGGTAAAATACAGGAATGTTTGTTTATATCTGTCTGTCTATCTGTTAATCTACCTGCCTACCTCTATAAAGAACAGCTTGATCTTTTTTATTAGATATACAGAAATCCCAACGAAATGCTAAAACTTCTACTGTAATTTGTCTTCCCCCCCTATTCCCACTCCTTAGGGTGAGCTAGATTATGTGCTGATCTCATTACTTTGTGTTTCTAATAATAGATATAGGAAGCAGGAGAAATGATAATGCTACCACTGGTGCAGGAAGGCCACCTCCTTCACAATATAATCCGCCCTCACCACCACCTTCAGCTGCAGCTGCTCTTCAGCCAGAAGGCATGGTAAGCATGTAGCTGGAACAGAATTGTATTTGCTAGTGACAGAAAAGAAATTCCTTGGTTGGGGCTATTTTGAAGAGAGTCCAAATCTAAAAGGAAGCCTGCAGGTGTGTTCAGACTGCACTTTGAGAATGAAGTGACTGAGGCACAGC
>VYZT01025122.1:0-17795 GCA_013400735.1 Pomatostomus ruficeps
GGAATGTTCATTTGGGCTCAGCCGTGCTAAAGCCCGGCAGGGCTCTGGCCATTCCCAGGGAAAACAAGGTCTCCACGAACGCCCTGCTCTGAGAGAGGCCTTGGCAAAATATTTTAAATTTCTAATTTCACTGATTAGCTCGAGTCTGAGACGTGTCAGAGAGAAAATCACCCTTGGAAAGTCCTTTTCACTAATTTGTCCTTGTTTGCTTTTTGACCTCCCCTTCTCTCGCTGGCTCATCCCTTAAGAGTTTTCCATAAGCTATTCCCTGCTCTCTTCCATTGGCTTTATCCCCTCAGAAATAAAGAGTTCTTGGGTTCTTCCAACCCCAGGAAAGATATTTTCCAATTATTCAGCTTCCTGCCCATCCATCTGTGACCCAAGAGAGGATCTCCCCCATCCAACCACTAGAATTCCACTCATCCTGCCCAGCAATGTTTTCCTTGGATTCAGGCACGGCAGAAAATTTCTGTGGCTTAAGGACCCAACCCAAAGTCAGTCCCTGCAGGGTTTCTGCCCAACCCAAAGGTTAAGCTACAATAACACAATGAGGTAGCTGAGCTGTCAGAAGCTATGAAAATTTTTCCAAATTAAGCCAAAAGTAAAAGGGAAAATTATTTAATCAACAACTCCAAAAAGAAACCCAGTGTCAAAATGAACTCCTGATGTCCTCCTGATACCCAGGATCTGGGGGGAAAAAAGCAAGGAAAAGGAAATCAGCTCAGCTTTAATATTTTCACTGCTGGTGCTTCCCAAGAGCTCTGAGCTGTGGTGTTTCCGTGGAAAACTCTGCTCTCCCTGAACAGCACCTCCCTCTGAGCTTCCAGAGGCTGGGCCAAGCCTGTCCAGGAGCTCATTTCTCGTGTCCTGATCCATTTTCACACACAAACCCAACGCAGCTCTGACCTGCCCACCGGAGCAGGCAGCCAGAGAAAGCTCAGCACTCAGAGCATCTTCCTGGATGTGAGTCCAGAATATCAGGGAAAAAAAGGAATGGAATTCCCTCGCCGTCCTCCAGACCCTGCCCTGATCTCCTCTGCTCACATAAACTCCTCTGCAATCTTTGATTTCATCATTAGAGATAAAGCTGCCTCTGATTTTCAGTCAGATGCTCCCAGGTGCTTCTCAAAGCCTTGTCCTCATCAAACAAGCTGGAAAACTTCATCCACCTGAGGTCATGCCAACAAGGAAAGGTGACTTATTCCAAACTAAATGAGCTAATTTAAATTTTTGGTAAGTTTTGAGAGCGTAAGGACTAAACCAGGCTCTCTGGAGCTCAGGAATTAGTCACTTGTCCTCACAGATGAAACCAGGACCAAAACCACTGCGAATTTCTGTTCTCCATAAGTTTTCCAGGATAAATGGGATGAGTTTGGCCAGCTGAATCAAACCCTGAGATGGGCTCTGAGCAGCACCAGGATATTGGAGCACTCAACACTACAAGGAACAAGAGGAAATATCCAAAGCACAAAAAAAATTGTTTTTAAATCCCTCCTGCCAAGAAGAGCCTTTGCTCTCAGGTTACAGAGAACATCCTTGTTGTCACTCAGCTGTTACAGGACTTCAGCTAAGCACTGTTAATTATCTAATATCAAACCACTTCTTCTACTTCCAAAGTAATTTTCCATCCTATTAGTTTTTATATCAGAAGTCATGCAGAACTGACTCTATTTATCTTTCGCTCTCCGGTAGAAGGTAAGAGCTCCTCAGAACGCAGACCTGAATAAAATCTTAATATCCCCGTTAATTTGTCACCCATCTGAAAACCCAACTCGAAATAGTTTGCAGGATCTCTTCCACACAGGGCTTTTTTGTTTTAATTGAACTTTTCTTTTTCCCACAGGAAAGCTAATTTAGTATGACTTGCCACCACGAAAATTGAAATTCTTGGGCTAATTAATTTTCGTACCTGAAAGTGAATATGACTTTTTTTTTTTTTCTCCCCCAGTTTTTAATACCTCCCTCTAAAATATTCAATCCTTGGCACGTAAAACCAAAGGAGAGTTAGAAAAGTTTTCAGGAAGTAGAAAACTTTACAGGAATTAGGAAACTTTACAGGAATTAGAAGGTTTAACAGGGATTACTTTACGGGGTGATAGAAGTTTTCATCTCTACAAAGCCAGTGGCTGAAAAATAAAACCTGGAGGCCGTGAGAGTTTCCTTTATAGAACTCTGGCATGGTGGGACAGGAACATGAACTTTCCAACCTCATTTCCACCAGTAAAGAGTAGGAGATGTGTTAAAAGTGATTTCCATAGGTTTGATAAATCCCTAAGAGTTAAAACAAAAACCTTTTCTGTTCTTGCACCTCAAAGGGGAGAAGTTCATCGCAGAAGGACCAAAGAGGCCACTTCAAGCCCCAGGGTTGCTGTTGCCCTCGGGTTTTGACACCAAAATGATTTTTTTGCATCAGGCTGGGCCCTCAGATAATTTTCTGTTATTTTCTTTAACCTATTACTTTCTATTTAGGCATTTCCACGCCAAAATCATCCAATATTTTACACTAAACACCAACAAATCTTCCTGGTTTTCACCTCTGTGGCCCATTCCTCACCCCGGATTTTTCCCTGCTAATAGAACAACACCTCACTGACTTTTATTTACCAGCAGAGTTGAGAGCAACTTCAACAATGGCAGCTAGAGTAGTGATAAAATTAATTCACTTACATCACCCACGCAGTGGCTCTGTGCAGGGTCCAGAACGCAGCAGAGAGGACATTTCACACCCAGCTGGGACACGGAATTCCTGCAGCAGCACAGAGGAGCAGGGCTGGTGGCTGCTCCTCACCACACAGGGCTCCCAGCAGGATTTGCCTCCTCACTCTCACTCTGCTTTCCCCAAAACACCACCCAGGCCCCTCTAGGGACGGGATCAACCCCAGGGCAGAAGGGAATCGGAGCAAAGGCTGACGGGGAGCAGCTGAGGGTGTTCAGCCTGGAGAAAACGAGGCTCAGGTGGGATGTTACTGCTGCCACAGCTCCTGACAGAGGGTGCAGCCAGGTGGGGATCGGGCTCTGAGGGGGAACAAGGGACAGCAGGAGAGAAAACAGCCTCGAGTTGCACTGGAGGAGGTTTAGGTTCAGTACTGGGAGGATTCCTTCACAGAAGTGCGGCCAGACTTCATCACAGCCACCCAGGGCAGTGGGGAGTCTCCATCGTGGGGGGTTTCAAAGCCCTGTGCATGTGGCACTCGGGGACATGGGGCAGTGGTGGCCTTGGCACTGCTGGGGATGGTTGGCCTGGATGGGCTCAGAGGGCTTTTCCAGCCTCTGTGATCCCAGGATTGCGTGTGATCCCCACAGCATTGTGATCCCAGGATTGCATGTGATCCCCACAGTGTTCCCCGTGTCTCCAGCTGTGCCGCGTCCCTCAGCGACGGACGCACCCCGTAAGCTGCAGAACAGTTGTTTTCTTTCCCATGCACAGCTCTGGAGGCAGAAAACCCTTTTTTTCCTGTTCCCTTTCCTTCTTCCCTCGTCCATCTTTCCACACCACCGATGATCCGGCTGAAAGCTTCCAAAGAATTAATCCCAGACTCCGGAACGGACAAAGCGGCACCTGCTGAACGCGTGACGGCAATGCCGGGCTGGAGATCAGCTCCTTTCCCTGCTTCTCATTCCTTGTGGACTTCAAACCCCCAAACCCTCACCCTGCAGGTGCTGGGAGTGTTTGTGGAGACCCAGACTGTGAAATGGGCACATCCTCCCGGCACGGCTCAGACGCCGCAGCCGTTTGTGTCCAAACTCACATGGATTTCCAAGGATAAAAGTTTCAGCCGCGTATTTTCTGATTCACCACCAGTTATTGGAACCTTTTGAACCGTCAGGAATGAGGGCTGCTCTGAGTCAGGTGGGGTTTCGCAGGGTGAGACAGAGAAATTCCTTGTGGACACACTTGTGACTCCGGAGCAGACCCTGCGGATCCGCCTCGCCAACGCCCGGCAGGTGACGGGAACAGGACGTGACAGCGACACCCCTGACGGGCTGAGCTCCCCCGAGAAGCTGAACTGAAGGAGGAGCAGGTGTCTGGTGAGTCTGGGCTTGCAGTTCCTGTGGGTATGCAGGGAAGTGTCAGCGTTGCGCTCGCGCCGCTCCCGTTCCGTCTGGGAACACCAGTCGCCATCCTTGGGATGTGCCCCCAAGCACAGCCCCCTTCCACTCACCCGCCTTGGGGTGCCCCTTTGCACCGGCACAGAACCCACAGAGAAACCCCAAGCACCTCCAAAACCCAGTGCTGATTCCCAGCACCCCAAACCGCTCCCTGACCCCGTTTTCCAAACGTTTTTCCCGCTTTGGGAGCTGTGCTTTCGCACCGGAGCTCGTACCTGGCAAACGCGCCGAGCAGGATATTTCTGCAGCTCGGGGTGTCTGAGGCAGCAACAGATAAATATGACAAATATGACTTTTTCAACTCTGATCTGTGTGCCACAGAACGAGCTTTTCACACTTTCGGAGTTCAGGGAGAGAAACGCCAGGTTTTATCAGCGCGTCCCACAAAAGGAGCTACACGTGGAGCACGTCCTCAGCTGTACATCCCAACCAAGGAAGCTTTTCCATGGTTCTCCTTCCACCTGAACCACTCACCCATAAATTATCACCTTTCCCAATCGTTTTTTCCGTAGCAGAAAACATCTTTCCGAATTCAAGCGTGATAAACAAAATACTGCATTAAATAATTAAGTTTACACTTATTGAATTAATCAGAATTCACAATACAACATCCAGGCAAAAATATAAGTTGCAAGGCAGAAAATGCTGGTATTTAATAAAATGGGCAGGGAAGTTTTGGAGTTATTTTTTTCTGTTAATGAATGACCTCTCCAGCACCAGGGGAGCCTCACAGGATCTCTGGGCTCTCTCTGGAGCACGTCCATCACAAAACCTGCAGCTGTTTGCCTGGATTCTGGTGTGAAAACAGACTTTTGGCCAAACTGATTATTTTGGAACTCGGCTGGGACATTTTCCGTCACACACTGCAGGTATTTTTACTTAAATCTTACAAAAAGGTGGCTTTGTCTCGGAGATTCGGTTTTCCAGAGACATCCATCAAGCGCCACGTCAGCTGCCACACATAAATCAATTAACCTCTGCTGAGTAATTCTTTTTAATTACTTGAAAGGCAAAGCCTTTAGAGGTAAACCTGTGACTTTTTTTGGGTTTTTAATAAGACCCTGTTTTGCTGGTGGTGTTGCTCTGGATCCTGGTGGTTTGTACGTGTGGTTTTGGCCCTTTTTAAATAATCGGCAATAAACAGACACCCATAATTCACGGCCAGCCCGGGATCTGTCACCGCTCCGCCTGAGCAATATTTTAAAATGCACCAGAGCGACGCTTCTGTTCTTTTCCGACCCGCGAGGGGAAGAAGTGACACCTAAGGCTATGTCTGCATTATTTATACCACTTTGATAGATTAAATCTTTACCACGAGGCTGAGCTTCTCCGACGTGCCTGAAAACGTTTTAAAGATTCCACAGGTGCTCTTCCCGAGAGCAAACAAAGGCTGCTCTTTGTAGTGCGAAAACAAAATTGAAACGGAACAAAACCCTGCGAGCTGCGGGTGCCGCTCAGAACAAATCCTTGACTGGACATGTCGGATTGATTTATTTTGAACTCAAATATTTTTGGAACTCGGCAGAGTAACACCTTTAGGTGTAGGGGGGTGGGTGGGATGCGCCGTGTCCCCCAGGGCCACATCCAGGCGCCTCTCGAGCACTTCCAGAGGTTCTGACTCCGCCACCTCCCCAGGGAAATTATTCCTGCGCCTGACCACACCTGCAGGGAATATTTTTTTTCTTGATATCTCATCTGAACCTCCCCTGGTGGAACTTAAGGCCACTTCCTCTTGTCCTTTCACTTGGGACACAAAAAGAAAGCCTGACCCCCACCCCCCTCCACCCTTCTGTCCGTGCTGTAGAGATCACCAAGGTCCCCCCTGAGCCTCCTCTTCTCCAGAAAACCACTGACAGCCATTTGGTTTGTAATTCTTAAACTGCTGAATCATTTCCAAATTTGCAGGCACAAATTAAAAGATTAAAAACCTCTAAACCACATCTGAGTGTGCCATTAGGGTCAGAACAACCTGAAACAAATTCTCTGCTACCCGGCTCCCCAAAATGCCACGGGATGGGTGGAACAGAGTTTGGTCCTTGGCTCTGCAGCTGAAGGAAGATGATAAACTCCACTAAAATCAGCAAAAGTGGAAGAAGATCTGGAAATATTCTTTATTTTGATCACTGTAGCTAACTATGACCACAAGATTTTCACTCCCTGCGTCTCCATGAACAAAAGGGCAGAATTTTAGGCCTCACTTCAGCCTAAAATGGCTTTAAAATGCGCTTTCTGAAATAGACGCCTTCCCTCTAATTCCCGAGGAGTTCACAACTGTATTTTTAGAAAGGCAATTTGGAATTTAACAAATACAGACACTTGGAAATGTCTCTGTGCTCTCCTACTTTCACAAAAAGACATTAAGGTCAGATATTTTTTTTTTCCCCCAGAGTGGAGATGACTTTGGGGTGGATGTAACCATGGCTACCCCACTGGGAATCCAACCAAACTGCTGAATTTGGAAGGCAGGGAGATGTACAGAATGCACATGATTCCATCCACAATAATTGTGACTCAGATTTGTGGAAAACCCTCTCAGTCGCTGTTCCCGAAGAGGGAAGATGAGAGACCCACACTGCGCCAGACTCATCCGTGGATCTCTCAGTCCACCCATTCCAATGCTACCATCACCCTCAAACTCAATTTTTTATTTAATTTGAGATTTCACTGACCTGTCCCACGAGAAACCATCTCAAGCAGTGCCACGGGAGGCTCAGGTTGGACATCAGCAGGAATTTCTCCATGGAAAGGGTGGTCAAGCATCAGGAGGGTTGGAGTCCCCATCCCTGGGGGCGTCCAAGGAATTCCTGGAGGTGGCACTCAGAGCTCTGGGCTGGGGACAAGGTGGGGATTGGTCACAGGTTGGACTCGATGCCCTTGGAGGTCTTTTCCAACCTCAGTGATCCCAGAATTCTGGGATTCACTGACCTTTCTCCAGTCTTTATTTTGTTAAGAGTTCTCCCCTCTCCAGGGAGCGCTTCAGGAATCAGGAATCTGCTTCTTTCCATTCAAACTAAATAAGTATAAATGAGAAAATCAGATATAATCTGATTTATTTAGGAAAAAACCACACCGCCTTCCTCCATGCTTTGTTCCACCAGCTTCGCTCTTATTTCAGAAAGGTTTTACTACGGAATTTAATTCAGCATTCAGCCCCTAATAGGGGTGAGTGACAGGTATCATCATTTCTGAGGAGTGATGACACTGTTTTAAATATTGAACGCACTGAAAAAGCATATGGAAAGAAAATAATATGAAGTTGGCTTTTGCACAATAACACCATATTTTCTGTCTCTTCCCATGTTGCAGCCACGTTATAGAGAACTGCAAAAAAAAAGGGAAAATGGCAGATTTCGAATCAGCTACCCCGGTGCTACCAGCTTTCCAAAAATTAATTTTTTCCCCCCGTTTTTCTCCTTTTTCCAGAGCAATCAATAAGCAGGCCACGGCCATCAATCTCCAGGCCACAGAGCAATATTTTATTTCCAAGCTGATGGCTTCCCGTGATGAATTACAGTCATTAGAAAGCATCACAGCCCGTTACGGCGCCTTCAGCACACGGGCACGCGTTGCTGACAGAAGAAAGTGCTTTGTTCATTATTATTATTATTATTACTATTATTATTATTTATTTTTTTTATTTGAGATCATAGAACCCCCAAATAGTTTGGGTTGAAGGGACTTTAAAGCTCATCTCATTCCAACCCCTGCCAAGGATGCCGCCCATCCCTACCCACACAAAGATGTAAATATTTCCCTGAGCACGGATCATTCTGGACAGCCCATCAGACACGAATTTCACTTTTCCCAAACATTTAAAACGACATTTCCAGGGGTTTTTTCCCCTCAACAGATAATTTGTGTTTGCAGCAGTTGGAGTTGCAACCTTCAAACGCGGTTTTGTGGCCACGCATTTGGATGGATCGCCAGCGACGTTACTAAAACACAAAAATCGATCAAAAATAAAATTATTTGAGGAATTTTCTGATTTATCTGCTCTCCAGGTACTTCAGGATGTCCACAAAGACAGGATCGTGGCTGCAAACTGAACTGGAACTTGGCATGTGGGATTCAGCAAGACAAAGAGCATTTTTAGTAAATAATTGCACAGGTAATAAACCGAGCCCAGCAACGCCGCGCTTAACAGGCTGCCAGCAGCCTGAGCTGAGCTCAGTGGAAGGGAAGCTCTGCCAGGCAAGCAGAACAGCTTTCCCAGCGTTGGAGACCTTTCTTCTCGAGCTTTTCCTACGTAAAAGCCTTTTTTGCTCCTGCACTTGGAGCAGCCAACGTTAACAGCGAGGCGGCTTCAGATGGATCGCGGGGCTGGGAATTAAAATAGGTCCCCGCGACGCCTTTAATGTCACAAAAAAACCCAGCCTGGCAGGAGGCAGAGGCAGGGACAGACAGTGGAAATGGCTTTGGGGCTGGAGAACTCGTTCTCCGGAGCGGTGGGATCAGCGGGGGGGAGAGGTGAGGTGGGAGAGGGAGCAGGAAGGGATAAAAGCCCCGGGATGGAGCCGGGGAGAAGATTTAGTGAAGGCACAAGAAGTGGTGGAAATGAGGGAAGGGAAGCGAAGCTCTCCCCATCCTCCCGTTTCACTCCGAGCCGCCCGAAGCTGAGATTAGAGCTAAAAGCTTCCACGGACAAACCTGATGGGCTCCAGAGCCAAAATGGACCCGGGCACTGTGCGGTGCTCCTGGGGACAAACAACAGCTCTGAAGGTGCTGCAGGTGACAGGCACAAAATGTGAGCACACGGAGCTTGGGTGATGCTTAACAGGATCATCACTGTTTCCTGTCGCAGGATCTGCAAAAGGTTGTGAAAAAATTCAGAAACCTCTGAAAGCAGGGGAAGAAGTTGAATTTTGTTGTAAAAAAGGAAAACAAAAACAAAACAAACAAACAAAAAACAAAACAAAAAACCCCAAAAACAAACAAACCAAAAAAACCAAACCAAAAAAAAAAAACCACAAAGCTAAACAGGAATGGAATAAAATATAAATAAATTTGCACCCAAAAAAAAAAAATAAAAAAAATCAGAATAATATTTTTTCACTGGTTGCTGGAAGGGGGTCCGGGATTGCAACGGAGTGATGGATTCCAGGTGGGATATTCAGAAATAATCAAAGAAGAGCTTCTGACAAATTAACAGGGACTGAATTGTTTCTTTTTGTAAAAACTTGCAGCAAACAAGTTTTGAAATTCCTCCCTACGTCTTTGTTAAAGTTTGTCAAACCCAGAAGAGTTGGGTTTGGGGGAAATTTCCCACTGGAAGAGCAAAGAAGCAGCATTCCCGGAGGAATGGAGAACAAAGAACAACTTCCTATCCCCTCTGTACCCCCACAAAGCTTCCAGCAGGGTACAGCGTTCATTTGGGGCATTACCGGTGCCATAAATGGGATTTCGGTGTGTCAGGGGTTGGTACTGGAGCTGGGATAACCCTGGCAGCATCCCAGGCCAGGCTGGATGGGTTTGGAGCAGCCTGAGATCGTGGGAGGGGTGGAATCAGGTGATCTTTAAGGTCCCTTCAACCCAAACCATTCCATGATTCACTAAATTCCTGCTGCCCCTCCCAAACTGACTTGGCTCCATGGACGTCCAAAACCCACAGAATTCCTCCTTTCCAGCTCCACCGACGGACTCCAGGAAGCCCAGCCTGGGACAGCTGCAGATCCCAGCTCAGAGCTTTGCTCTTTTCTCCCTGGTTCAATAAAAAACTCCTTGGAAAGGCAGGAATGACACAGGAGCTGTCAGGCATGGCCGACGCCTCGGCTCCGTTATCCCTTCGTATTTTCCAGAATCCCCTGTATTTTGTGTATTTTCCAGAATCCCCCATCCCAGAAACCCTGGGCACTTCTAAAGCTGCAACACCCAAACCTGAAGATTCCCACAGCAAAAAGAGCAGATTCAGTCCCATCCAGGCCAATCACTCCCGTTCCAGAACCTTCCTGCTCTCACACAGCGACGGAGCTGAGCCTCTTGCACTTTTTTCTCTTTTTTTTCATTCCATGCAAGCTGCCATCTTGCGAGGAAGGAGGAATAAACATATGGATTTGAAATATGTTGGAATAATCACTTTCTGCACTGATACTTGTCTGTCTGTGTAGACATCAGAGAACACATAATAGTAGCTTTGTGCATGCTGTGTTATTTCACACCGCCTCCCATTTCGCACGGAAAAGGCATTTGACTTTGTCTAATACAGCCTGGATTTCTCATGGATTTGCCACCCAGAAGAATCCAACTGTCTAAAGCAGCCCTGTTTATCTCAGCAAAAACACTGGAAATTCAAAGTATGGAGTGGTAAAAGAGCATCAGTGACCAACAGCCAGTGAAGATAAAGGTCACAGAACGTGCCTGAGGGCATCAGTCACTATTTTTTCGAGGAAAAAGGGAAAAAAGAGAATCTTGCTGAAGAGCTGCTGATCACTTATGCACTTAAAACTTACACCCTGTTCAGACTTAAAATTATGTAAATTTAGAAGCTGACATAACTTTATTAGAAGCCACAAAAACCCCACAGAACAACCGAGCACGACTTTTAAGGAACTCATTTTAATTTTCCAGAGACGACACGGGGCCAACTGCACATGGAACAACAGGGCAGGGATTTATACCCCAAAGTGACTCGGATATCCAGACAAGAAGGAATTTGAGGAGAGGGAGAGAAGAAAGCGAGGAGCAGAGACATTGCTCTGTCTGTTCTCCTGCATGATTAATAAGCGAATTGCATCTCCTCTCTTCTTTCTCCAACATTTCTGAGGCGTATCTGGTCTTTTTGGGAATCTATCTTAGTATGCCAAGTAGCTGCCAAGACTTCCACACTCTCCATGCAGATGATTAAACTGGTCAAAATATTGTTGTGTGAAAAAATGAGTAAGAGGATAATGAATCTCTGGATTTGGAGTCGTCTGTGAAACCTCCAAAGAAATCTGGCAGCGGGGAACACGGAGAAGGGAAGGGAGACAGGAGGTCTCAAAAACAAGCCCTGCACCAGAATGCTCAGGGCTTTGTGCCTCTTTGTAGCCAAATTTGTGCAATTTTGTTCTTGTTTTTTGTGTGTCCGTTGAATAAGCGTGGATGTGAAGGAACACAACAATTTTCTCATTAAAATCCACCCCCTGAGGAGGAGCGAACTGACCAAATTCATCTCCAAGAGTTTGGATTAATCCCTGCTGGAAGGACAAGGCCATGAATTCCCATCCTGTTTTCCCAGTATGAGCACAGCCCATCCACATCCCTGCTCGCCTCACCTCTTCCCACATGAAAAATGGCAAAGATCTGCTGGCATCACAAGGGCTTTGCTTTAATTAATTACATCTTCCCCCAGCAGAGTGTTCAGCTGGCAGTGCCATTATTAATATTACTGAGGTACAGATCCTCCACGCTAACGAGGATCCTGGAAAAATGTGCAACTCCACGGCTGCACATGGAAAATATAAAAGTTTTGGGTTGGGCTTTGATCTGGGTGTGCTTTCATTAATTAGAGCAAAGATTTCAGTACCTGAAGGGGGCCAACAAAAGAGCTGGAGAGGGGCTTTGTATAAAGTGATGCAGTGACGGGACACAGGGAATGAATTCACAGTGACAGAGGGCAGGGTTAGGTGGGATTTTGGGAAGGAATTCCTGGCTGGGAGGGTGGGGAGGCCCTGGCACAGGGTGCCCAGAGAAGCTGCGGCTGCCCCAGGATCCCTGGCAGTGCCCAAGGCCAGGTTCAAATGTGTCATATTGGAAAATAAAGCAAAAAATTCATCTCTTTCTTTCCCTGTGGTGTTTGGAAGAGCTCAGGTGAGATGAGGAGCGGCTGAGGGAGCTGGGAAAGGGCTGGAGAATTCCTGAGGGAGCTGGGAAGGGGCTGGAGAATTCCTGAGGGAGCTGGGAAGGGGCTGGAGAATTCCTGAGGGAGCTGGGAAGGGGCTGGAGAATTCCTGAGGGAGCTGGGAAGGGGCTGGAGAATTCCTGAGGGAGCTGGGAAGGGGCTGGAGAATTCCTGAGGGAGCTGGGAAGGGGCTGGAGAATTCCTGAGGGAGCTGGGAAGGGGCTGGAGAATTCCTGAGGGAGCTGGGAAGGGGCTGGAGAATTCCTGAGGGAGCTGGGAAGGGGCTGGAGAATTCCTGAGGGAGCTGGGAAGGGGCTGGAGAATTCCTGAGGGAGCTGGGAAGGGGCTGGAGAATTCCTGAGGGAGCTGGGAAGGGGCTGGAGAATTCCTGAGGGAGCTGGGAAGGGGCTGGAGAATTCCTGAGGGAGCTGGGAAGGGGCTGGAGAATTCCTGAGGGAGCTGGGAAGGGGCTGGAGAATTCCTGAGGGAGCTGGGAAGGGGCTGGAGAATTCCTGAGGGAGCTGGGAAGGGGCTGGAGAATTCCTGAGGGAGCTGGGAAGGGGCTGGAGAATTCCTGAGGGAGCTGGGAAGGGGCTGGAGAATTCCTGAGGGAGCTGGGAAGGGGCTGGAGAATTCCTGAGGGAGCTNCTGGCACAGCTGCGCAGGGTGGAGTCCCCATCCCTGGAGGGATTTCAGAGCCCTGTGGATGTGGCACTTGGGGTCACGGGGCAGGGTGGCCTTGGCAGTGCTGGAATTGTTGGATTCGATGGTGTGAGAGAACTTTTCCAACCTGAACCATTCCAGGACCCTCCGAGCGCTCCCCAGGGCTGCTCCAGCCGAGGGAACTCCGGGAGCGCGGCGTTCCGGGAAACTCTCCTGATCTGTAAATACTCCCCTCCAACCCCGCTCCTCCAAAGCCACATTTACAGCCTGATTTCCATGCTGACAGTTTCGCTCCATTTGTTGAATTGTAAACCATGGAAAGCTCAGCAATAAAACGTCTGCAATCTGGAGCAGTAATGGGAGGAATGTCTCATAAACAAGATAAGTTGTTTCTTGCCAATATTGTTACACTTCATAAATACGAGCTCGAGTCTGTTTTGCGTCTCCTAGATCAGTAGCAGACTTTTATTTTAATTAAACACAACATATAAAATATTCATTGAAAAAAACAAACATCATTGTTTTAAAGACGTTGGGCTAAATTAAATCACCGCGCTTTTGCCATCGAGTTCGTGCACAAAAGGACAATTTGGAAT
This sequence comes from Pomatostomus ruficeps, assembly GCA_013400735.1. Lineage (NCBI taxonomy): Eukaryota > Metazoa > Chordata > Aves > Passeriformes > Timaliidae > Pomatostomus > Pomatostomus ruficeps. Next base: position 13,186 of record VYZT01025122.1, read on the forward strand.
TCTGAGTGGCTTGAGACGGCACAAGTGTCCATCAAGGACCTGCAGCAAGGAGCTGGTGGCTGCCCCATGAATAAATAAACTATTTCTATTTCCTGATAATCTAAGTGCTTGTATGAACCCAGTCCAATTCCCAAAGACTTCTCATCCCAGCCGGGGCTGTAATTAAGGGATTTGATCACCTGGCAGCAAGGATGACGCTGCCAGTCCCGTTTTCTGCCGCGGAACTCTGAGTTTTCACTTCCCCCTGACATAATTTATGGTCCCATTTCATTAGGTTAATGCTGGCTATCTTTGACAGAGCCATTTTTGAGTTTCTACCCCAAAACTACTTTAATTTTGCAATTTCCCCCTGCAGATTTTTGAGGGTCTCAACCACCACGGCGATGGGTTGGGCTGGAGCCTCGTTCGATGCAAATGTTATTCCTGCTTTAGTAACACAAACCCAGCTCCTGGATTTAGCTCGGAATCCAAACACATTTCCTCCGACACGAGCCTCGGCGATGACATAAATTACAGCAAGCAAGTTTTTAAACTGTCAGCAAGGAAGAATTTTAGGAATCGAGAAGAAATTAGCCAGAAACGGCTGAACACTGAATTTTCTGTAGAACCAGCAGCCCCTTAACCACGGCCTGGGAGGCACCAGCCACACATTCCCTTCATGGTCAACGTGGAAAATTGTATCCCTCGGTCGTAAATCTGCCAAAACTGGAGGGGAGGAGGCAGGAATTTCCTTCAGAAACTGAGAGCAAAACCCGGCTGCGTCCCATCACCATTCTGGGCCTTTAAATAAAAGTTTAAAATATCTGAAATTGCTCACTTGTGGCTTTAAAAACACCCTGTGACACGAGCCCAGTAGCCAGAGCCAGACTGCCAAGGCTTAATTAATTAATTAATGTTCATTAATTCCATCTTTAATCCAGGAGGAAAGTGGAAGGAATAGGGAAAACCAGAAGCAGCGTTAATGTCCTGCTGAAATTTCAGGCTTCCATGGAATTTCGGCAGAGGATAAATGGAAAATTACTAAAGTTCGAAGATGTGGCTGTGTCTTGGGTGACTAAAAAAACAAGATCTGTCTTAAACACTCATTCCTCAAGTAATTCTCCAGAAAAAAAAGTCCTCAGTCAGAGCCAGCTTTGGGAAGATGAAGAAAAGATGCAAGAAAAGATACAATAAAATCTCTGTCCTGTCAGGCTCAGCAACCTGGAGAAGTCCTGGAGTCCTCCAGCTCCAGGAAAAGAGAAAGATTTTTTTTTTTTTTACATTTTTTTATATTTTTTTGATAAAAACAAACAAAACAATCCATGGGCAGATTTGAGAATCCCATTCTCAACAGAGACCTTCCCAGCCTTCCTTCCTCAGGGCTCCTTCTGTGGGATTTGCTGTGTTTTAAGCCTTAAATCCACACTTTCCCCAAGAAAAAAGATGTGTTTAAGGGCTGAAACATGTAATTTTCACCAGAAAAAGAAAATGCACCAACCCCTGGCCACCACCATTACTCCAGGGCTGGTGGCTGAGAAGTTACACTCCTTTCCCAGGGAATAAATGCAAAAAAAGCACAAAACACCTTTTCCTTCACTGCAGGAATCATCTGAGCTCATTTATTTTCCGTTTGCAATTTCTAAAGTTTTAACTTTAAAGTTTTAACAACTGGTTCCAATAAGCAAGATTGCCGTTTTTAATTTTTTTTTAGAAGACTTTTGTCCCGTTTCCTCCTGTTTTCTGCAAATGAATTGTTTTTATTAAAAGTGGAGCTGGTTTTGGCAGCAGACTGGATGCTTTTAACTGCTAATAGAGAGTTCCCCTAATTTCAGAATTTGGCAGGGCCCACACTTGCATTCCAAATTGCTTTTAGTACCTCTCCTGATCCATTACACAGAGACACGGTGCAAAAGTGAAGTCATTTTAGCAGCTTTTATAATATATAATAATAATATTGTAGCGTTTCTACATTAAACAGTTTTAAAAGACAAACCACACTGGGAATATTTCTATTCCTGGTCAATTTATATTAAAATAATAATTAAAAAAAAGCAGTGTATGAATTAATTACAGGAAAAAACAAGTGGCACTCATCAGACCAAGCATGGTACGGGGTGGGGATGGGAAATGGGATTATTTTTACTTCCAGATTGAGAAGGAATCTGTGATTTAGGATTCCTGCCTGGTTTTTTTATCCAAATTTACCAAAATCTGAGTTCAAGCCCGAAACAAAAGCTCCAAAACCCCACCTCATGGGAGACCTGGGTGATCTGGATGAGCATTAAGGGAACTCGTTCAGCCCCTGCTTCCTGTAAGCCCGAGACACAGCACTCGAGGCTTTAATCACACCGCCATTTATTCTGATCAAATGCAAAATGTAAAACGACTCAACTGGGCTGGTACTCAATCCATCACCAAACCGGGCACTAATTGCTCTGCATATGGATTCCTGGTCTGGGCTGTTTCCTGAGCAGCGCTTCCCTCGAATGAGAAACTTCTCATGTTTGCAGATTTCGAGACGACAGAGCAATAAAAGCCATCAGTCGAGTCCCTGTCGTGGTCTGTGAGATGTAAAATCACCAGATGGGTCCTCTCTGCCCACCCTGAAACCTGAGGAGATTTATCCCAGATAAATCTGAGCTGGAATGGCTCGGAAAGGACGGAGGCACCTCAGCTGCCTCTGCTCTCAGTGGCTCTGACCCCAGCCAGCTTTCCCTCTCCTTTCCATGCATCCCAAAGTGCTGCTGGGGAGTGCGGATGGACAATCCTCCGGCTGGAATGCCCAGGGCAGGAGATCTCTGCTCCTCCTGATGCTTTCAGATTTGGCTTTTTTATTTCCCAGCCCCTGCGCTGCTTTAGTGTGGAACTCTCGCACTCCCCACGGGCTGGGAGCTCCTGTTCTCCCATCCTGCTCAGACACAACAAATCCTCTCCAGGCTGCACTCAAGGACACCTCGCTGGCCCAGGCCCCCAAAGATGGAAACGGAGCCTCTAAAAGGGGGGACAGACTTGGGCTCAATTCCATCATCCCCTGCAATTGTCACTGGAGAATGAACCCTGATCTGGGAATGGATCCAAACTGATCCAAGTGGAGCAAACTCATGCCCCGGGGTCCAGCTTGGGTGTGGCCTCTCCCGGAGAGGCTCTGACTGCCCAAGGTGTCCCTATTGAAGGCCCTGCAATAAATCCCCATTTTATTCTCTGAATCTCGTCAATAAATACCCACTTCTTTCTCTTAACTTTGTCAATAAATCCCCAGTTTATTCATTTAATCTTGTCAATAAATCCCCATTTTATTCTCAAAATCTTGTCAATAAATCCTCATTTTATTCTCTAAATCTTGTCTGGCCTCTGCTCTAGGCAGCCTCCACTCAGGCATCACTCCCAGGGTCACACACCCGTCCCCGAGTCAATATTCCCTCCTCGTTCACCCCAGGATCCAGGCTCGGGAGCCCCAAAGAGGGACTGGAAGGGCTCAGAGCGAACAGCCCTGTCCAGATTCCTTCCACTCCTGCACATTTTTGTCATCCCAAGGAGCTCTGGGGAGGCCTCACCTCCTCTGATCGAAGCCTGACCAAAAACTGGGCTTCTGCAGGGTTTTGGGTGGCTTTGTAAGGCCAAAGTCTCTCTGTTCTCAAAGCAAATCCCCAGTCCCTCACTCTCACACGTCTCTCCTTCTCCACGCCGACCAGGGAAGTCTGATCCTGCCTGGATATCAGATTCCTTCCAAATCCTAAACATTCTCATTGTGTGACAGAAGTGGCTCGCCGGGGGTATTTCATTTCAGAGCAAGCCGAGAGGATCGTTACTGGAACTGCCAAATAAATTCAGATGCAAACCTTTGCCACCTTAATTCAGCACAGCAAGAGCTCGCCCAGGCTGAGACCCTGAGGAATGTCACAAAATCATGGAATTACGGAATCATTAAGGTTGGGAAGACCTCAGAGATCATTAAGTGGTATCAACTGATGCCACCGTGCCCAACAACCCTGCGCCAGTGTTTCACCACCCTTCCCATGGAGGAATTGTCCCCAGTGTCCCACCTGAACCTCCCCTGGTGCCACCTGAGGCTGCTTCCTCTTGTCCTGTCCCGTTTTCCCTGGGAAAAGAGAGGCAGGAACCAGCAGCAAGTGCTGATCCAGCCCAGGGGGATGTTCCAGCCTCTGCTGTGCTTCCCAGACTGCAATTTCCCCTTTCACTGCAGCAGCCTTGTGCCTGTGCTGATAAAATCCAATTGGAATAAATCCCTCCTTTTTTTCCTGATTGTTGTTTTATCTGGAGCGGCTGAGAACTGCGTTTTTGCTGATCTGATGAGTCGCTATTCTAAATAACAACTAAATTAACTTTGGTGTTTCCATTAGTGTGGAGAGAGCCTTGAGCTGGTGATTTTATAATCACTCAAACTGCATTTTTATTCAGCGGCTTTGTGATGGCATTTTCCTAAATTAGAATTTTAACAGCGTTTAGCAAACTGGGAGAAGTCACCAATATCAATATCAGGCCTAGAACACCATCAGCACACAGAAATCTTAAAATAATTAAGGTTGAGATCTCCAAGATGATTATGTCCAATTTAAAACTGGGCATCACCACGCCAATTAAACCACAGCACAAAATTCCAGATGTGTTTT
>VYZT01025126.1:0-10350 GCA_013400735.1 Pomatostomus ruficeps
GCATCACAAACTGAGCTCGGCCATTTGGGGTTCTTTCAGCTCCTCTGGCAGCTTTGCTCCTCTTTCAGGCATCCCCAGGTAAACGAGGACATTTTACGTTGCTCGAGGCCTCCAATCATTTTTTCTCCGTGGTGATTTGTGGCTCCCCCACAGCTGCTCCTGTCTGGCAGAGCTCTGGGGTTACTGCTCCCCTGCCTGGGCTCAACTCCTCCTCTCGGAGCAGAGGCCTCACCAGCCGCTGGTTCACAGCACAAATCGTTATTTTCAGCTGCTTTGTCGTTTTTTTGGCCTGATGTCTGCGGAGCTCTGATAGCCCCCGCAGACTCGCCATTACAGCCGGCTGCCCACGGAGCCCTGCAGCGGCTCCGCGCATCCCGGGAATTTTGCTGACATCTCCGGATGATTGGCGCTGCAGAGCTGCCTTTTGGAAATGCACACAAGTGGTGCTGATTTTCAGGCTCGGCTGAAAAAAAAAATCCCGAGTTGGATTTCTTTTTTTTCCTTCCTTTTTTTTTTCTTTTTGGCTGTTTGACTGTTTTAACATCTCACAATTAACACAGAAAATCTCTCTTGAAGAGCTTTTGTCTGGGAGAGAGGAACAGACACCTCCTTAGCACTGCGGGAGCGGCCTCTGTGGAGGAGTCGAGGATGAAGAAGAAGAAAAGGTCAGATTTCTGCTGGGGCTGCAATCAGCGCGAGTGTTCCCTTGAAGACTGAATTATTAAGGTCCTTTGGCATCTCATGATGTCAGATTATTTCCCAGAGCCCTGTCCTGTGGCTGAAGGCGTGTCCAGCCCGTTACAACTCAGGAAAGGTGCCCTCTGTGAGAGTCCCCCGTGCCTGGCAGCTCAGGGGTGCAGCCCCAGGCAGCTGCTGATTCCCTCAGGAATCCTGAGCAGAGCGGTGCTGACGGATTTCCCCTTTCCCGCCAGGAATGTGGGAGCTTTGCTTCCAGGATTTAGTGTGTGAGCACAGCCAGGCTCCCCAGGACAGAGCAGAATTATCCCACCTGGATTTGCTTCCCGAGCTGGCAGCTTCTCCAACCCGTCCTGCTGCTTTCTGTGCTGCTTTTACCCCTTCCAGCCTCTCCTTTCCCAGCTCTGGGCGCTGCCCTGTGGCTGTTACACGAGGATCTGACTGGATCCTCAAGTAATTCGTGCGTTCCACAGATGGGAGCTGGGATTTGATGGAATTTGGGGCACACACAGCCAGAAATTGGGGGTAAAATCCCAGACTGGCTTGGGTGGGAAGGGAGTGTAAATCCCACCTGGTGCCACCCCTGCCATGGCAGGGACACCTCCCACTGTCCCAGGCTGCTCCCATCCCCGTCCAACCTGGCCTTGGGCACTGCCAGGGATGGGCAAACTGGCCAGACTGGGCAAACTGGTCTGCCAAGGCTGTCAGGAACACCTGCAGGGCCCACCCTGCCCCAAGACAGGGCACCCTCACCTTTGGAAGGTGAAAAGCACTGAAATCCGGTCAAACAAAAAGATCCAGGCAGGAATTCCTCCTGGCTCTGTTTGAGGCCGTTTCCCTTTGTCCTGTTGCTGATTTCCTGGGAAAAGAGCCCAAGCCCACCTTGCTAAAGGCCCTGGGGGTGCTTTGGTCACTTTTCCTCTTCCACAATGTCCCTGTCCTGCCCACGTCACCGTCACTGAGTGCGGCCGCACGGGAACAGGAACACAAACGAGCTTTGCTCTGATTCCCCGACTCCAGGGTGATCCCTGGCAGAATCGGAGCTGGCAGTGCCTCTCTGGCTCCTGCCAGGCACAGCTCGTCTGCAGCTCGGGGTTTGGGCCCTGATCAGAGACAAAAGGTGATGGTTTCACCTCCTCTGGGCAGGGTTTGGGCCATGATCAGAGGTGAAAGGTGATGGTTTCACTCTGGGCAGGGTTTGGGCCATGATCAGGAAAAAAAGGTGAAGGTTTCACCTCCTTTGGGCAGGGTTTGGGCCATGATCAGCAGTGAAAGGCGATGGTTTCACTCTGCAGGGTTTGGGCCATGATCAGCAGTGAAAGGCGATGGTTTCACTCTGAGCAGGGTTTGAACCATGATCAGGAAAAAAAGGTGAAGGTTTCAACTCCTTTGGGCAGGGTTTGGGCTGTGATCAGAGGAGAAAGGCAATGGTTTCACCTCCTCCTGCCCCAATTCCCTCTTTGCTCACAGGAATCCTTTCCCATGCCTGGGTATTTTCTCCTGAGGAGGAATCCCCATCTCTGCTCAAGAACCAGAACTTTTCAAGCACAAAAAGAGGTGAAATTCCTCCAAAAACCCTGTTATCCCTTGGCTGTGGGTGCCACCCTCACCCCGGCCTGGACTGGGGCCAATTCCTCTGAATTTGCTCCAAGTGGGAGGAAGAGCAAACTGAATTTGACAAACTGCGTTCTTAATTAATTTACATCCAATTAGGATTAATTAGCTGCTGGCTAAAGAATCACCCCGTGTAATTATGTATCACAATAAATAATCCCGGGCTGCGGGGTGAAGGCAGAGCAGGGAAACTCCTCCAGCTGCAGGACGGATCCTCAGCACACCCTAAATCCAGCTCCCAGCACGGATCCAACCCCTCCTTGTCCCTCTTTTCCCCCCAAAAAAGGGAATTTCTGCACTAAATCCTTCCCCTTGATGAGGTCATGAGGTCGGGATTGCAGGACTGGGGAGGCTCAGGGATGCCCAGGTGACCACTGTGAGGACTCCCCAGGCTGGGATTTTGGATTTTCTCTGCTCTTTTGAGGTGTGTGGAGCTTTCCCTGCTGCAGCTGAGGGGGAAATTGCAGCCGGAAGAGTGAATCCTTTTAAATTCATTTTTAAATGTGACAGCAAACACGAAACTAAAATTTCCCAAGCTGGGGACAAATGAGGGACAGGAGGGCTGAGGTGAGGTCAGTGGGGTGCCAGCCTGAGGGGTGTTCAGGACAACGCAAACAGGACAAGAAAACCACAACAAACAGGGAAAAAAGGAGAAGGAGAGCAGGAAAAAAACCACAATCTCAGGCTGGTTCCCCGTTGAGCTCGAGCCCTTTGCCCTGCGCTTCTCTGGCTGATCCTCCCCGTGGCGCTGAGCAAATTCAGTGTGACACTCGCGGAGAGGGAAATGGGCCGACTTTTGTCAGGTTGTATAAACGGATTAGCCAAAGTGACACCGCGTGGGAGGCAGAACCATCTGAGGAGGAGCAGAATCACCTCTCCCTGGCCAGGGCTGGATTTCACCTCCCGTTTGGCTGCCAATTGGAAGTGGCACCAAGGGTAATGGGCTGGGTGAGATGTGAAATGGAAAAGCTCGGGCGGGGTGAAGGATCCTGAGGTGCCGCTGGTGCCAGCGCGGTGCCAAACGCCAAGGGCTGCGCGAGGCCGTGGTGCTGATCGGGGTGCAGAGGTCAGAAAGTGATTTTTGATAACCCCAAACCGCCAGCTGGAGTTGCTCCTTGAGTGCCAGCTGAAGTTATTTCGGTGCTGGTGTCACCGAAAACTGCGGGAAAAACAAAAACTCGCCAACAACATTTTTAGTGTTAGAGAATCAAGGCGTTGCTTTATTCCTGCCCAGGATGGGCCACAGAAATCATTTCATCCACACCCAGCCCGGCTGTGCAGAGAAAATCATTCCAGGGCACAGGGATTGTACCCGATTGTCCCCAAACTTTATCCAGTCAAACCCCCAGAGATCCATTGGTTCCGTGTCCATCGGTTCCGAGTTGCGGAGCTCTGAGGATTTGGGTTCCTGGTGGTTCCAGATGTGCTTTGCTGCTGATGTTGATGAGGTGTTGATTGCTGGGTTCTCTGCTCAGTCCTTGCCCGGCACAGGTGACCCCCACGGTGCCCGGGCTGTGGCTGCTGCTGCTGCTTCCTTGCTGGCCCTTGCTGGCCCTTGCTGGTTGTTCTCTCTGTGCATCTCCTGTGCTGCTCCCGGCCTGGGGAGATGCTGAGCTCATCAGGCCCCACCCGGTTCATTCTGGCATTGGGAACACTGACTGGAGTTAAAAACATTTTAAACTTGGTGTATTTTGCAGCACTGGGAAGGTGAAAGCGGCGGGGTTTGGGTGCAGAGCTCCTCCCTGGCCCTGAGCTGCTGGTGCAGGGCTGGGATCTGATCCCGGCTGGAGCTGAGGTGGCACACGGGAGGCAGGGCGAGTTTTATTCCCACAGAGCCCATTCCCCGTGCCCTGCAGGTCTGCATGGATCCCTGTCTGCCCGGACAATGTGAGGTGAATCTCATCGGCCTCTGAGCCCCTGTGCTTTCCCGGGGGTGGGAATTTCGGATGCCCTTTGCTCTGCGCTGCTGGGGCTGCCGCTGATTTTTCCCAGCCCTTAAGGCATCAGCAGCTTCCCAGGAGCGCAGGAGAAGCTGACTGCTGCCACCCCAAGGCTGCTGCCACTCCCGATCCCGAGGATTCTGCAAAAGCATCTCCCAGCCCTCGTCTGACCCACGGGATGAGGCCACAGATCCCAAAATCCAGGGGCAAATCCCGCCCGAGGCTTCTCCTGGGGCCTGCAGAGCTCTCCCAGTGCCCGGAATGTCGGCCCTGTCAGAGAAGGAGCTTTGGGGGATGATTCCTTCACCACTCAGGATTTGCTTCCCTGCTCCACACCAGGGCCAGGCCTGAGGTGGGAATTCAGTGCCCAAAACCCTCTGGGAATTGTGCCCTTAGGTCTCCTGTACAAACCTCAAATGTCTTTGATTTCCTTTTATTATTTTTTTTCTTCCCACCACTCCTTGTCCTCATTTCGTTCTTTCCCATGTCTTTAAGTCACGGGGGATTATCACATTTGGGGTACCACGTTTGGGAATTCTCCTGTCCTGGTCACGGAGGCCCCTGGATGGAGTTTTCCTGTGGCAACCTCAGCCAGGCAGAGAGGGGCCAGATCCCACCAGGAATAAATCCCTGGAGCTCTGGGAGCTCCAGCACAGACCAGGGGATGAGGAAGAAGGGGGTAATTAAATGGGGCTGATTGGAAGAAGGGGTAATTAAATGGGGCGGGTATCACCCTCCCTGATTAAGAAGGGGTAATTAAATGGGGCTGATATCGCACTCCCTGATTGGAAGAAGAGGGGTAATTAAATGGAGCTGATATCACAATCCCTGATTAAGAAGGGGTAATTAATTGGAGCTGATATCGCACTCCCTGATTGGAAGAAGGGGGATAATTAAATGGGGCTGGAAGAAGGGGTAATTAATTGGGGCTGATTGGAAAAAGGGGTAATTAAATGGGGTCGATACTGCACTCCCTGGTTGGGAGAAGGGGTAATTAAATGGGGCTGATATCACCCTCCCTGATTGGATGAAGGGGGTAATTAAATGGGGCTGATTGGAAGAAGGGGTAATTAAATGGGGCTGGTATCACCCTCCCTGATTAAGAAGGGGTAATTAAATGGGAATGATATCGCACTCCCTGATTGGAAGAAGAGGGGTAATTAAATGGAGCTGATATCACAATCCCTGATTAAGAAGGGGTAATTAATTGGAGCTGATATCGCACTCCCTGATTGGAAGAAGGGGGATAATTAAATGGGGCTGGAAGAAGGGGTAATTAATTGGGGCTGATTGGAAAAAGGGGTAATTAAATGGGGTCGATACTGCACTCCCTGGTTGGGAGAAGGGGTAATTAAATGGGGCTGATATCACCCTCCCTGATTGGATGAAGGGGGTAATTAAATGGGGCTGATTGGAAGAAGGGGGGTAATTAAATGGGGCTGATTGGGATAAAGGGGTAATTAAATAGAGCTGATGTTGCACTCCCTGATTGGAAGAAGGGGTAATTAAATGGGGCTGATATCTCACTCCCTGACTGGAAAAAGTTGATAATTCAATGGGGTTGGTTGGAAGAAGGGGTAATTAATTGGGGCTGATATCACACTCCCTGATTGGATGAAGGGGGTAATTAAATGGGGCTGATCAAAAGAAGGGGTAATTAAATGGGGTTGATATCGCACTCCCTGATTGGGAGAAGGGGTAATTAAATGGGGCTGATATTGCACTCCCTGATTGGGAGAAGGGGTAATTAAATGGGGCTGATATTGCACTCCCTGATTGGGAGAAGGGGTAATTAAATGGGGCTGATCAAAAGAAGGGGTAATTAAATGGGGATGATACCACCCTCCCTGATTAAGAAGGGATAATTAAATGGGGCTGATATCGCACTCCCTGATTGGAAGGAGGGGTAATTAAATGGGGCTGATTGGGATAAGGGGGTAATTAAATGGGGATGATACCACCCTCCCTGATTAAGAAGGGGTAATTAAATGGGGTTGATATTGTACTCCCTGATTGGAAGGAGGGGTAATTAAAAGGAGCTGATACCACCCTCCCTGATTAAGAAGGGGTAATTAAATGGGACTATTGGATGAAGGGGTAATTAAATGGGGCTGATACCACACTCTCTGATGAAGAAGGGGTAATTAATTAGGGGTGATATCACCTTCCCAGTTGCGTTTTCCCGTCCCCTGCCCGTCCCTCGCGGCCGCGGGAGCGCAGCCCCGCCGTGCGAGCGCCGGACCAGCCCCACGTGCAGCGGCAGAGATGACGAGGCGCGATCCTCCGCAGCCCGAGCAGATGTTTCCCATTAGAAAATAATTTGTCAGAAGGTGGAGAGGCTCCTGCTCATAATTTCCAGAGCGGCTCCTCTCGCTTTGGAGGGTAACGAGACTCAATTTAATTGCAAATGGGCTGCGGGGCCAGGAGAACGCGGGGAGGGCGAGCACTGAGAGCGAGCGCTGGGGTTTTCATCAGAATCCTGCCCCAGATGTGGGAGCCGGGCTCTGTCCTGCCCGGGACAGGTGTTGATTTCTGATTTTCTTCCTTTATCTACCTACTAAAAACTCACAGATCATTGGAGGAAATCTTGCCACGCCCAATTCCCAAACACACCGTGCAGTGAATTTAAAACAGACTTTGGAGAAATAGGTGTTCATGTACGGTTCACAAGAACTGTATCACTGTTTGCTGTACACGGGAAAGCAGAATTTCTCACGAATACTATGAAAAGCAGAAGAAACTGTTACCGTTAATTTTTCAGCGTCCACATTGGACCACCAAAATCTGATGTTGTCCGGTCCTCTGAGGCCACCTCAACACCTGGCACTGAGTCCCACTCTCGCTGCCAGTGACATTTCTTATTGATTTTTAAAAAGCTTCTGCTTCCCCGCACTCTGGCGCTCTCCTAGTCCAGCCCTGCAACTCCTTCAGCGAGCACTCACTTTTTATTTTATTATTTTAATTTTTTTTTTTTTTGGCCAGGCTTTTCTTGAGGCATATCTTTCTGATTTATAAGTTTATATCCTTCTGATTTATAAGTTTGTCCTGCGATAAAATAAAATCAGAATGAGCTTGGCGGCATCTGTGGCTCCGAGCCGGCAGCACCCCCTGCGACTGCTGCTCGATGGGTTGGATCTCCCCGGAGATCTGTGACAGAATTTCAGTTTCCAGCAGGTTGGAGCTGCAGGAGCATCCTAGGACGGCCCTGGATGGAAAACCAGAGAGGAATTGGTGTGGTTGGAACACCGGGATTGTCTGTCTGACAGGGGGTGGGAATGGCAGTGTTTGACGGGAACACGGAGCTTGGCTGTGCCGCTGATTCTGGGTTTGGTGGCAGCAGGGACGGCTCCTTGTGTCCCCTGGAGAGGCCCAGGGCCATGCAGGGCAGGGTTTGGGGAGCTGGGAACGGAGAACGAGGGGACACAGGGGTGCCAGGAGGGAGAGGAGAGAGATGGAGACCCCAAAGTGTCCCTGTGTGCCCAACGCGAGGTGACACCGATGTCCCAGCAGCGAGGATGAGATGGGGAACCCGAACAGCCCTGGGAGCGGAGCATGAGGGGACACCGATGTCCCAGGAGGAAGAGGAGAGACACGGGGACCCCAAATGTCCCTGTGTGTCCAGCCTGAGGTGACACCAATGTCCCGGCAGCGAGGACAAGAGCAGAGGGGTGTGCAGGACACCCACAGGCAGGGTCTGCTGCCACCAGGGCTCATCTGCCACCCCGGTCCTGCTGCCACCGGGGCTCTGCCACCCCCGGGGCTCTGCTGCCACCCCCGGGGCTTTGCTGCCACCCCCGGGGTCTGCTGCCACCGGGGCTCTGCTGCCATCAGGATTCTGCCACCCCCGGGGCTCTGCTGCCACCGCCGGGCTCTGCTGCCACCCCGGTCATGCTGCCACCCCTGGGCTCAGCTGCCACCAGGGCTCAGCTGCCACCCCTGGGCTCTGCTGCCATCAGGATTCTGCCATCCCCGGGGCTCTGCAGTGCTCCCAGCACTCTCCATCCCGTGGGAAGCTGCCAGGCATGAGTGAAACCCCCAATAAATTAAAATGCTGCTCGTTCCAGTCCCCGTTAATTGTTCTCTTGCAGCCAGGGTGACGGACGGTGATGGACAGTGGTGATCCATCTCCCTGGCAGCGAGTGCCAGACTTGCAGGATGGATGCTGGGGATGCGGGAGGAATATTCGGGATGAGTGATGGCTGACAGAGCCGTGCTGATCCTGGTGGAACTGTGCCATTCCTGGTGGAGCTGTGCCACTCCTGATGGAATTCTGCTGCTCCTGGTGGAATCCTGCTGCTCGTGGTGGAGCTGTGCCACTCCTGATGGAATTGTGTCACTCCTGATGGAATTATGTCACTCCCAGTGGAGCTGGAACGGTGCTGTTCCTGGTGGAGCCATGCCACTCCTGGTGGAACTGTGCCATTCCTTGTGAAATTGTGCCACTCCTGGTGGAGCCCTGCTGCTCCTGGTGGAATTCTGCTGCTCCTGGTGGAATTGTGCCACTCCTGCTTGGAGTTGTGTCACTCCTGGTGGAGCCATGCCATTCCTGGTGGAATTCTGCTGATCCTGATAGAGCTGTGCTGCTCCCAGTTGAATTGTGCCGCTCCTAGTGGAGCTGTGCTGTTCCTGGTGGAGCCCTGCTGATCCTGGTGAAATTCTGCTGCTTCTGATGGAATTGTGCCATTCCTGGTGGAGCTGTGCCACTCCTGATGGAATTGTGCTGCTCCTGATGGAATTGTGCCACTCTTGGTGGAGCCGTGCCACTCCCAGTGGAATTCTGCTGCTCCTGGTGGAGCTGTGCCACTCCTGGTGGAGCTGTGCCATTCCTGGTGGAATTCTGCTGCTCCTGGTGGAGCTGTGCCACTCCTGATAGAATTATGCCACTCCTGCTGGAGCTGTGGTGATCCTGGTGGAGCCGTGCCACTCCTGGTGGAGCCATGCTGCTCCTGATGGAATTGTGTCACTCCTGATGGAATTATGTCACTCCCAGTGGAGCTGGAACGGTGCTGTTCCTGGTGGAGCCATGCCACTCCTGGTGGAACTGTGCCACTCCTGGTGCAATTGTGCCACTCCTGGTGGAGCTGTGNGTGCAATTGTGCCACTCCTGGTGGAGCTGTGCCATTCCTGATGGAGCTGTGCCACTCCTGGTGGAATTGTGCTGATCCTGGTGGAGCTGTGCCACTCCTGGTGGAATTGTGCTGACCCTGGTGGAGCTGGAGCTGCGCCATTCCTGGTGGAGCTCTGCTGATCCTGGTGGAGCCCTGTTGATCCTGGTGGAATTCTGCTGCTCCTGGAGGAATTGTGCCACTCCTGGTGGAATTGTGTCACTCCTGGAGGAACTGTGCCATTCCTGGTGGAGCCATGCTGCTCCCAGTGGAACTGTGCCACTCCCGGTGGAGCCGCTCTCAGCTGGGGGGTTCTTGCACCGTCTCAGGGCTGTTCGGCCTCCCCGATTCCTGAGCATTTCCAAGCACCCGGGCTCAGCTCAGCGCTGTGCCAGCCCCAGGAGCTGCTGCACAACCCAATCCAGGGCGTGGATTCTGGTTTTGAAATCCCGGGGTGAGGAGGGCAGAGCTGCACGGCCGGGGGGACAGGGATGAGCACATCCTCCATTAGCCTGGTCCTCTTACTCAGAAAATTGGGGTTTTCTTCCTTGTTTCAGTTAAAAAAACTCAAGTTCTGGAAGGCTGGGATGGGATAAAAGAGGTAGCAGCGGATCCTGGAATGATTCTGGAGGATTCCTGCAGCTCTCCATGGCTGGGAGGCACCAGCATCCCCCATGTTCCTCCCTGCTGCTGTTTGAAGTGAAGATGGAGCTCTGAGGAACCCAGAAAAGCCAAATTGTTGCCTAAATTTTGGGGGGAAGCTGGAATTTCCTTGCACTCCCAAATCCAGCCAGCAGCAGAGGGGGGACATTCCCAAAGCGCCCCCAGACAGGAGCTGTCCCGGTGTGGATGCTCCCGCAGGCCAAGCGGGGCTGCAGGATTCGGAATCCTGGGTGAGGAAGGCACAACCCTGCATGGAAACGTCACCAAAAGTGTCCCCCCGAGCTGGTCAGAGCCCCCAGGCCGGTGGTTTTGAGCCGCCCAGCTCATCCCTC
>VYZT01025132.1:4939-23188 GCA_013400735.1 Pomatostomus ruficeps
GGTGCCACAATGTAAGAAAGACATTAAACTGTTAGAGAGTGTCTAAGGGAGGGCAACAAAGATGGTGAAGGGCCTTGAGGGGAAGGTGTGTGAGGAGTGGCTGGGGCCACTTGGTCCATTCAGCCTGGAGAAGAGGAGACTTAAGGGGAGACCTCACTGCAGTTACAACTTCCTTGTGAGGGGAAGAGGAGGGGCAGGCACAGATCTCTGCTCTGTGGTGACAGTGACAGGACCCAAGGGAATGGCCTGAGGTTGTGTTCGGGGAAGTTCAAGAAGCATTTGCACAGTGCTTTTAGGCACATGGTTTGACTCTTGGGGATGGTCCTATGGAGTAGCAGGAGTTGGACTTGATGATCTTTGTGGGTCCCTTCCAACTGAGCATATTCTGTGATTCTCTGAAAAAGTTTGTATTTCCTCATAGTACATGTTCATCAACCTTGGAAACAGATTAGGCCTATACAATGGAATTATCTGTGACTTTGCTTCTTAGTGTTAAAATCTCAAGATAACAGGGAATGCCTCTTCACCAATGAACTAGCTGAGAGCAATTAGCATGTGTCTCCAGTAAGAGTGAGCAAGGACAACATGAGCAGGAAGTCTCCATGTTTAATCACCAGATCACGAACAAGCAGTCAATACGATCATGTGAAAGGTCACTCTGTATTGGAACGCTCAGACTTCATCATTGTCTAGAAAACTACCCCCAAGTCTGGCTGAAGTTTAAGGGAAAACCCTATCTATTAAAAGCAAAACAAGACACACAATCCTACCTCAACCCCACCCACCCTTTTCTGTGATCTTAACAGACAATATTTTAAATCTTCAAGACTTCCAAGCAACAAGGTTTCAAGCAAGTCAAGGTCAGGAAACAGTAATTTCCTCATTAACAATGCCAGCCATGAGGATGCTTTTCCTCCTTTGCATGATCAGTGTGCTGTGACTTGCTTGCTAAGGGCCTCTCTCCACTGCTGCTATTTTCTACATCCTCAGGGAAACAGTATGTGGTGCCTGCTTCTATAGCTCTTTGGTCTCTTTTGCATTCATATACAGAGTAAGTGCCAGCCACTCATGGTCTTATTTTCCCCATCAGCTAACCTAAAATGGTAATATTCTGCAACATGAAGGGCATGCATTTTGAGACGTAAGCCTATCCTGTCTGAACTCATGAAAGTGATACTTAAGCTATTTACTTAATTGTTTAAATAAAATATTTTATTATCGACTTTGATATAGCCTGAAAAATATAAGAATTTTTGCTCTGTTGAATTGTGGTTTTTTATGTCATGTATAGTTTCCTGCTCTAGATAATAAATAACTAGATCCTATTATTTTATTTACATTTAGCCAGATGGTAAAATGGATTTACCAGTTACAAAGTACTTGCAGAAATCAGAGTAACCTATATTATTTGAGAAAGGCTAGTAATCTTTATCCAATAATCAGAGATGGTGTTTGCTTGTTAAAATCCACTTTAATGCCTGAGCCGATGAATTCATAGATGCTGCTCTACTTCTTCACCTCAGAAATACACTCTTTCTAGTTTGGTTTATGTATGTTTTTCTAAGTTTGTCTGAACAACACACAGGCACTACACGCTGTCAGTCTTCCCTCTGGCTAAGGCTGTCTGCCTTAGCAAGCAAGGAGAAATAGGGGAAATGAATTCTTCTAGTGTGGTGTCAATTAATGGTCTATTAAATGATTGAAATTTGTAGTCTATTAAATTATCAGTCCATTCTTATCAAAATTATGTCTGGCTATTTTTCTCTGATTTTTTTTGTTTCCTTTATTGCACTGTAAATTGCTAAACAGAGATGTATAGAAGCTGTTTCCCATCACTACCTAAATTTCACAGTCCCTCACAATTCCTTTCTAGACTTAACATGTCACTAGTTAAATATAGTCTGTCCATTGCATCCTCCTATTAAATGCATTCAAATTCTAGTCTCTTGCTCCTAGAAAGCTAATCCCAAATGAGGTTAAAATCATCAGTGCTTTTTAAAAATCTTTAAAATCAGATGCAAATATTTTTTAATGTGCCTGTTATTTTCAGCCTGTTGTCTCTACTTTCCCTGCCATTAGAAGTAATTTGTTTATCAAATCTCATAGTTTTACTGTTAGATGTTCCGGACCAGTAAAATATTTTACTTTCAGAATTGATAGTATGTTTTTTTCAGTACTGACTACACAGCAGAAATTCTTAATTCTTATCATATGCTTGCAGTTTCTTAGAATTCCTCTAGTCCTTTCCATGGATTAGATGAAAATTTCAAGTACACAAGAAGATAATTTGGATCACTTCTTCCATGTTGTACAATCTCAGCTAAAAGTAAATTGTTAAAATAGTCTTTGAAAATTTCTTCTGTGTTCCCAAGCACAGCATATGCAGAATTGTTTTCTGTTTTCCGCTCCCAAAAGAGTGAGTACTTTGGCTGCATTCCATCCTTCAGAAAATCCACTCTCACTTGCCCTTGTTCTGGGCTGCCCCAAGATGACAAAAAATGCAGCGAAGATAGGCAGAGTTGGGCTTCTCTCAGAAAAGTGGTACCTTTTTGTTTCCTTTTTTGCGTACACAGCATACACAAAATGCAGGCAAGTGTATAACTCAGAAAGTAATCACACTACACTCCTTACCTCCTCCTCAGGAGGAGTCTTGTCAATGCGCATGGAAATCAATACATAGGTTGTACTGCACATAAAATCTGTTTCCTCTTAGTTAGACCCAGACGGCAATCCTGACACTGTCAGGCTGGGTGTTCAGAGAGTTCTGTCTGCCCATGCTGCACCTTCTGTTCCATTTCACCCCAAGGGTAAGTAGGACATTAAATTCAGTCCGCACACATAATAATAACAGTATGATTCAAAATACATTCAAACATTTGAAACGGTTCAGTCACAAATGTCAGCAGAAGGCTGGATCTGCAAACTTGTAGCACACACTTGTGACAACATTGTTTAAATATAAATGAGAAATGTTACTTACAAATGTCACTAGGAATGGATTCTGTTCTTCAACTGTTGACTCATCCAATGCAAATACATTACCTCCTCAAACCACAGTATGCCCATATCTATCCTTCTGCCTTTGTGATACGATCACACTGGTAAGTTGACTGTAAGCAGCAATTAACAGTAAAGTTTTCAAAGTCCCTTCAGATGCACAGAAGGCTGTGCAAGAGCCTGCAATAAATATTCACATTCTTTGTTCCTATATATGTGCTAGTACACATCTTTATAGCAATTCCTGCATGTAAGCACCATAGTTTGAATGAGCAATAGTTTTGAACAAATTTGTGGAAGAGGGTTGATCAAAATCATCTTTTTAGTAGATCTTTCTGGAGAACTGACAATGGTCAGGTAAAAATTAATTTCCAAGCCAGACTTAAAGGAAAAAAAAAAAAAATAAGAAAGACTTAAAGAAAAACTAAAGGGAAAAAAAATTTGTTTGGAGAGTTACAGGCAGAAAATTTTAAAAAATAATCTGTTCCCTTTGTAAACAAAAATAAAGTGTAGTTGATGCCCTCAATGAAGTTCATGCTTGGCCTGGCTTCATTTGAGGGTATGTTTGTTATTTAAAGTTGGATTTTTTTCATTGTGAAAGTGTTTTCTCTCAAGGACAATTCTTCTACATTTTTAAATCTTACTGAACAGCTTAGGAAGCTTTCTTTGCCACAGCAAATGTTCAACACTTGTAGGCAAAATGGGAAGGGGATGAGTTTTAGTTTTAAATTATGTTAATCTAAAATAATGGATTGTCCAGACTGATCAGAACAGTTTCTTCCTGACTGCAGCCACAATTAATGCTGAGAGAATGAAGAGATAAATTTGTGTATTTTCCCTTAGAGCAGCACTAATAAGAAGTAAAACTATAAAATGTATATATATCTTCATATGAAAATTACACACACCTGTTATTTATCACTTTCTATGCAAATGCTGCAATGACTCTCTTTCCTTATAGGAGTTTATATGTAGTCTTTTAAAAATACTGGAACAGTATATGAGCTAGGATTCTGGTTTAATTTTCTAAGGAAAATTTTTAATCTATGTATCCCTCACATTCTACTGTGTTTATGACCAGTGGCATGAATACATTAAAATGATCTCACATACATTACCAAGAAGAAGTGGAAAAATATTTAAAATTCAGAGATTTTAACTTAATGGTTATTCTCATCTAACTTATATTTATGCATTTATATTAAGCCATTCATAAAACACATAAATATATACAAATATGCCACAATATTCACTTTTGACATTCTTTATTTCCAACGGAAAAAAACCTGTTTCTTTGCATAATCTTGAAATTACCATTNTTTTCACAGATAATTCCAAAGAGTCTGTGTGGCTCAGATGTAAGTACCGAGCTGCAAGAAGCACTACACAGTGCTTATGACATTTGACATAAAATGTCTAGTAGCAGCACATAAAATATCTAGTAGCAGGATAAAATACAATTAACAGCATGGGTACTCTTCTGCATCTGAGAGCAGCTTAGAGCAGTGAAATACACCATGTATGTCTCATCCAAATTAAGTTGTGGAGAAAATGGGATGCAATTAAAACATATTTATAATTTCCAATTGAGTTCATAAGAAAAAGAAATGGGCTTTCTTACTTTTAAATAGACATGTTCTTTCTAATGTAAATCTTCTTTTTTGGCAACATACGTGTTTTCCTGCTCTAAGACTCATGTTTCATGACTTCTCTGCAATAGAGAAGAGAAGCCAAAGTATATTTTTCTATACTTAAACAGCATGCACAATAGGCATGCCAACAAAACTTATAGGATAGTGAAACAACGCTTTCTTTTAGCCATCTCTCTCTTCACATCACTTTCTTTAATTGTTACAATCTGGTTTCAGTGATTCATAAGAAACAATATTAGGTAACATTAATAACAGTATCTAATTATATGGTTTAAGATCCAGTTTGGACTTAGACTGCAATTAGTTTAAAAAAATCGGAGGTATGCATGTGTCAGAGGAGGTTATCTGTTTTGCTTTGCTTGATTGGCTGCTAAAGGAGAGGGTGATGTGCCTGCCCAGCCCTGTTACTTACAACCTTTGCTTTTTCTTCAAACATCTCCCTTTCCCAACCCCCCACCCCGACCGTGACAGCCAATGGTAATTTAGATAACATCTAAGGCCTTGCCTGACAAGGTAAATTCAAATTATGAAGCAATCTTTCCACATAGAAAGACCTTGTTTGTTAGATTAGTTGTGGATTGGCTCTGTATGACAGCTTGTTTGCAAAAGGTGAGCTATCTGCATTTGCAATGCAGGTAAGCATCATTTAAGGAAAAAATAGAGATGTCATTTCTCTTATTTGTCACAGAGTTCATGTAATATTCCTTCTCAGTTTTCTTCATTGTTTACTTCTTAGGAAAATAGTAGCGACTGTGTACCTTCGAATGAGACACCTAATTTTGTTATGGATGAACATAGTGTTGTGACAAAACAGTGGCACAGCTGTCATAACAGCTGTCACACATTAATCATGACAGTGACAAATAGTATAATTACTTTATCTGGAATGTCTAGCTTGCAACTCAGTATGCACCACTGCAGTGTAAGCATATCAAGCATGGTTTAATTAAAAGACATCAATATAGGTTAGTCAGACATGGTCTTGGAGACACTGATACAAAATGAAAATAAAATTATTTATCAGTGCCTTTTTAGGAATACTCAAAGACCAATTACTTAGTCGACAAGGTAATTTGAATCTCTTTTCCTAATCAGTCCCTTTGATGCCAATTCTGCATGGCGAATTGAGCTACTGGCACACGTGTTTCTGACCCAAAACCTCAGCTATGCACCGTGTTCAATGGTTATCCATTCTTCCAAGATGGCTTAAATGTTCACATCTGTCCCACATCCTTTGATTGAACAAAATGTAGCAAAATAACAAGCTTCATTGTATGCTGCTGTGTAAAACTTCTTTCCCACAGACTTAGCAACAGAGATAGAAAAGCGAAGCTTGTGTCACAATGTGTGCGTTGGGTTCTGCAGTTACACCTGCCAAGGCTGAAGTATTATGTAGCAAGAGCCCATTATAAAGACAACTACAACTGAAAAACACAAATCCAGCTCAGGCTTAAATTTCAAACAAGCAAAAGCATTAAGAGGTAATTTATTTTTTTTCCTTTCAGAACGCTATCCGCTTTTTTCTTTCAGAACGCTTCTTTAATATCACTCCTTGGGTCCACATGTGTACACACATTTGCAGCTGTTTTGTTTAGGCTTTTCTGAAGATAAAATACACACATAAAATCCTGTTGCCAAGGTTCACTTCACACAGCAAATTCCACTGGTAATTACCAACTCATAGTATTTTTACTTTTTGCTCCAGATTTGTTAAGCTCCAAATCTCATTGAATTCACTTATTGAATTTCTAGGGGCAGTTCATGAATTGTACTGAAGCTGACTCAATGAAATATTAATGAATCAATTTCCATAGACATGGATTCATTATCTCACTGGATGGCATCAGAAAACACAATACTGCAGGCAGTATCCTTCCACCTGCCTGCCAGAGGATTTAATATTATTATTCAATTTTTAAAGCCCACACTCAGTCTTGGTAAGTTTACACTGGGAGCTTTTCAATCTCTTGCTCTAAGACAAAATTAAGGGGAAACATTGTAATATTATTTAGATGAATCTCAGTAATCCATCAAATGTTATTTCCTATTAACCAGCAAAGCAAGATTTTCAGTGATTTGTTCTGGATCACAGGAAGCACAGTTTTTTTAAACACAATAAATTCCTTAAAAATACAAAAGCTTTATTTTTCTTTTCTTCAATAAGAAATATAAAGGGAAAAATGGCAAAATATTTTACTAATTGGTTTCTGGGATTAGAAAATTTACATCAATGAATCCAGGATTTAATGAGTGGATTTATGATTTCTGTGCCTCTGCAGGGAAGCTATATGGAGCTATAGTCTCCAGAAATGCATCTTGAAATTATTTCAGCCATACAGGTTTTTAAAACACCCTATGGGTAGCCTGGGATGGCTTCCATAATTACTCATCTGTTCTTTAATAATCACATATCTACCAAAATTAACTGCTTGCACATGAATCTTTCACATGCCTCAGGTGTGTAACCAAGATCATTTAAATGACTACCTCTAGGTTAACCATGGAGGAAAGACAAAAGGCTTATCTCATTTGGTATCCTGGATTTGGTGGACTAGCACATGAGGTTCTGCCAGACTCATAAAGCAGAAATCATACTCTCAAGGTAAACAGCTTTCTCTAGTTCGTTTTCAGTGAAGTTAAACTTTGAACTTCTATCTGAATTCCCTGCACAGACATGTTTTTATGGCATTCTTTGGCATAACCTACTGTGAGCTAGAAGGTGAAATTTCAAAATCCTTCCTCACTTACCTAAGAGTTAACAAGGAGGTCTTCCTTCTTCCTCTATTTGTGTTCATCAGATACCTAACAGAAGTACTCTCTTTCCCTAACAACAGGAACTAGCAGGATTTTGGTATGAAAATTAGCAGCTGCCAATTGTATTTATCTCTTTGACTAAGAGGTTTATTATTTATCTTCCCTGTTACAGTGCCCATGTGGTAGTACTGATATTGAGCAGCTGGACAGATTGCACCCTGGAGCCACATCTGCAGCTATATAGATCAACACCACTTTCATTGCCTCAGTGCTGGAGAAGTTTATCTTCTGTCAGTTAGATTTACTACCTACTTCATGAATTGTTAAGGGTTTTCCCTTCCCCTCCTCCCCCTTTGATTTTGAAAGCATGTTACTGTAATCTGGTACTGATCGTTAACAGCTGATTAGTTAAGTATTTTCTTTTTTTAATTACCTAATTAATAGGGATTTCCAGTTAGGTTTGCAAAGATGAATCTGGAACAGCGAAGAGAATAAACAATGATTGCTCAATGAAACTGGGAAATGTAAGGACTGCAAATGTAAGCCCTATAAAGGACTGCAAAATACAAACCAGTAAAAACTTTACAAATATGTAAGTGCATCATGGATCATAGCTATTTCAGTCATTTCTTAGTATTTTAACTATCTAATCAGTAATTACTCATATTAGGCGTTCTTCCCTGGGAAAGCTGAATACTCAATTGTTTGCTTTCCATAAACAAAAAATTCATTCTGATGACAATAGCAATCATATCCTAGTGATATTCTGTATGTTTTTCTAACAGTTTATGAAAGGAATTACATCACCCATGAACCTACACAGTATTATCAGTTTTCTATCCAGATAGCTGTCATAGTAGCAAGGCAGATTCAAGGAACTATTTGGGCTACTTTTTGGGGCTAGTAATGGCTGAAAGTTACTAGTTCTTTTTTTCCTCCAAGTATCATAGAACCTGCCAATTCAGATCCAGCAATATGCAAGAGCCAGGACATTGAACTGTCTTACCACAGCATGTATGCACTCCACTTGTTATTGGAACATGGCTTTCCCCATTTTTCTCATTCGCATCAATGGTCTACAATTATATGACAGCAGAACTCTTCTTGTTTTTTCCATTTCAGTCCTTACAAGATGAAAAAAGTTATACCACTTTTCCACTTCAGGGGACTATAAAATAAAATAGTTGAAAATCAAGCATTCTCAAATTATTTGAGTTCAACTCAAGATGTAAAATATGTTTCTACATATGCCAGCTGAGATCAGTTTACATGTCTGTTTACAGACCAGAGATATTTTGTGCAATTGCTATGTTTGTTATGTAAATCTCCAAAATAATTTTCTGACAAGTGGTGTCTCATCAATTGTTGATTATGTTTGTATCAAGTTAACAGCACACATATTGCATTCCTGCAGCTTCCTTTTCCAGTTAATAGTTTTGTGAACCTAAAACTGGAAGTCCTGGGTCCTATGCCCCACCATTTAAGATAGCTACATAAAGAGAGAGTTCATCACTGCTCTTTGCATTTCCGTGAGATCAAATCTCCACTGCAGCATGACGTGGTAGCCCAAAGGATAACTCCAGGCAAAACCTGACTGTCTGTGCATAGTACAAGAGTGCTGCAATGGATTCAGAAAACAGAAGCATTTTTAAAAGGAATGAAAAGGATCTTAGAATAATTTGATGTGTAGTGAACCTATCCAAAACTACTTTTCACTTCGTATAGGCTTATATGAAAAGCACTGGGTAGAAGTCCACCAGTAATAGTGTTTGTAAAACAAAGCTTAGAAGGAAGATGGGTAGAAGAAAGACATCAAACACTCTGCATGCTTAAATGATAAACTAAATTATGATGTGAAAAGTTCCTTCTTTCTTTCTCCATAATTTCTAAATACTAAAATAACTCCATTTCATATGTTCATTGAAAAAGATACTCATATTTCAAATGACCATTTGCAGCAGCTTAAGGCTTGAGGGTTTGTTCTTCGTGTTTGTAACTGCATTTCTAACTGAATCTTTTAGCAAAGTCCACAACTGAGTCACTAAAACAAAACTCAACTATATTTGATGACAACAAAATAGACATAGTAAGTCCTTGTTTAAACGTTTTTGTGTTCAATGATATCTTATTTTTCATCATGGCTAGTTAAGATTTCATTCTGGCTATCTGGAATATGCATTTCCAATGTTTAAATTGAGCCCTGTGAATTCCCAAGTTAAAGCAGCACTGTGTTTTTATATTATACCATCTAGTCTTGTACATAAAATTATAACATGAAATAACCAAGAATACATTTAGTCATCTAAATAAATTCAGTGCAGGGAATACTGCTAATTAAGTAGATATCAGGTTACCTAGACACCTTAAAAAAATAAGTTAGCACTTTCTTTTAAGTATCCCATCAATTGTTATGAATTGTGTTCTGTGTAAAATGACTGATTTTAATTCATATGATATTCATGAGTCTATCAAATGTATACCCAGAGAGATATCTATATAAGGAGAAAACTTTACATGTGACCTGTTCTCATTCCTTCCACAGAGATGAGAGTTTTAATGCCATGGTGTACATGTATGCTTTTGTTACACTTCACACTGCACAGAAGGACTGGGCAACAACAGGCTGTTGAAGCAGTCACCTTTTAACAAGCTTTAGTTAGATGCACCAACCCTTGTATTTGGCAGATTGTGGCCATATGGATCTGCAGACATGATTTCCTGTTCAGCCTTCATATCATCATGTACGTTAGAGGGTGACGTGACAGATCTAAGCCATGTGCAGGACTCCATATTCCTCACTGAGATTTCTACCACCTGGTCTGGTCTGCAAGAGCTGCAGCAAAAAATTTCTTCAACTTTTTAGTACATTTAGGCTTTCTTTGGACATGAAATGTTCTGAGAAATTGAGAAGCTGCATTTAAGCAGATATTCTCCAGCAACCTGTCCTCATGCCTAGCTGTGTTTCCTCTCTGATCATGTTGTAGTGGTCAGTCTATGTGAACTTGCAATCTTCTGTAAATATGTCAATGAACATGAAAATACTGGTTTTTGCTGTGTATACAGACCTAAAATAGAAATATTAACAATGTCCATCTACAGCAGGGTATATTTTTTGTTAGAGTTATGAGTTATCTTTTGGAAATGAGGATGGAAGAAAAGACAAGGACAAAAATAACACTGATGTTATTGTGATGTGGTAGCAAAGATTCTCTAAAGAGAATATTCATGTGGCTAGGCCTAAATAGGCTCCATTGTCTGAGTAGCTAAATTATTGCAGAGAAAAGACATTGAGGAGTATTTTAAAAAGTGGGCCTGTTTACTTTGCCTCACAGGAATGTGGATCTTAATTCTAATGTTTCAGGGAATAGGAAGATAAATTCTTGAGAGATGTGTTGTGATCTATGTTTTCATTTCTTTTCATTAGAGCTATTAAATACAAGCCTAATTAAGTCATTAGGGTTTATAAACATTCTTCATAACTGTGTTAAAGGTGTATTTATATTTTTTAGGTTAATTCTTTAAAAACTCTACTGAAAGCACAAACTTGTTTTGGAAATGTTCACATATGTCTAATGAATACCTCATAGACAATTAAATGAGTGTGTACATGCTAGAGACTTCTGGCATGGCTTATTTTTGGGTGGGTCTTGTGTTTTCTGGTGTTGTTTGTTTGTGGGTTTGTTTTTGGTTTATAAATTATTGTCTATGCATAGGGCAATGTAAATGCACTCTTATGGTTTTTGACATAAGCAATTGAATTCCTCAACAATATAGATCACTCACTCCACCACTTTTAGTTTTGCTAGCTCAGAAATTTCTGCTTTTTTTGGGTGCTGCAATCATGCTCTTAGAGTTATCATCAAAAGCAGCAACAAGCACTCTGAATATGAAGTTGCATCCAAAATACAGGCTTGAGGCTTTTAGGTCCTTTGAAAAATTAGACTATTATATTCTATTTTGTCATCTCAGCTTGATGGACACCAGAATGCATCACTAACGCACTGTGAAAAAAACCAAAGTTATGTAATTATTGGACACTGTTGTAGAGGAAGAGAAAATATTTGGGAATAAGTTTTAAACTTTGGTCAGTTTTCAGACCACCATGTCCTATTTATATTTCCACACCACACAAAATGGAGGTGTCACAACCAGATTCTGAATGTTCTGTTTGTTCTATGATGAGAGACATAAGCACACTAAATATTTGAGGATAACAATCAAACATTCTCTGGCTTAATGCCTAGGTACATGGTTTAAATGGATACACTCCTATGACATTATAACAAATGTTCTTTCTCATATTGCTATATAATTGTTATTGTAAAACATATTTAATAATAATGCCATCAAAATAATAATCCAATGATTCACTAACAGTAGTGTCCTTAGCATGATAATAATTATAAAGTTCCATACTGAGTCTCCCAGCAAAAGGACATAAAACTCCAGCAAAATAGAATAAGAACTTTTCACATCACTGACCTCTTTATTATCCCTCAACAGCAAAAAGAAATATTAAGTAAAATTTACTTTGATTAAGTAAAATTTACTTTAGTTTAGGAAAGAAAAATGTTGTTGACTTTGTAGAATAAGATTATGCCAAGAAGTTAAGCTATCCGTGACTATCCTGGGAAACAGTTTTGCTGAGCTTATGCTTTGTAAGATCTATCCCATAGAAAAGCCATTATTTTTTTCTGGAGAATTATTCGGCCTCCAAAGATGTCAACTAGTCCAAAAAATGTATCAGAAGATATCAGATCCCATCTGCACACATAATGTGTAGGTCCACACAAACCTGTAATATTATCGTTTTTTACAATTTATGCTGAAACTTCTGCTGTTTTCTATTTCTCTTTAAAATTACAAGCATCTGTAGTACTCTTAAAATAATTACTATAGTAAAAAAAGTCTCCTTAAGCTACTCTAATTAAAACTCTGTTAATGTTTACCTGATGCTTACACTGTGCTGAGAAAGCAGTACGCTACAGAAGTCATTATTCATTCAACAGAAGCAGAAGATTTAAATTGGAGAAACTGGGTTAAAATTTTCAAGCACCACACCACACGCCCCTGAAACAAGTCCCTAAACTGTGGATGTAATGAAAAAAGGTAGTTAGATACCTGTATCCACATCAGAGGAAGAAGGAGAGGGTGAATGAAGCAAGACGGGGAACACCTCTGGAAGATCTGATAAATTGGAAGCATGTGGCTTGGCATTCTTGGTATGTAAAGTAAAAAGTCAGCCAAGGTCCAGAGCCAACCGAGACGCAAACACGCATTCTGCATAGTGTTATAAGGTAGTTTTGGAAAGCCAAACACATAGAGAGGGAAGTTTGTTTATAGCTAAAATAACCATAACAGATGTCTATAAAAGCGCTGCTTGTATGAGCCATCACTGCTAGAATACAGCTTGCCTTGCTTGGAAAAACATTTAAGTGGCATTTCCCACAGGGTTAAGAAATTTAATACCTTCTCTGAAGATGGAACATAAGATCCGAGAAAGGTCTAGCTATTATCAACCATGCTGACAGTATCCCATGGAAAAATCTCTCTCCTCAATGTACAGGTCCAAGAAGACAGTCCTCAGTCCATGTCTGAGTGGCTTGAGAGGCTGACCACTGCCCCAGATGAAAACATGGCTAGAACAGCACATTTTATGGACCTTCATACTAACTACCACAACTCTTTTTCCTTCATTTCTCTCCACAACCCTTGAGGCCATTAAACAATAGCTTATAAAAATGCCAAGCTATTTATATCAATACTTACTCATTCTGAAACTGGTAAATTATGTTGAAGGGGTTTAGCTTGTATGAAAAGTAAATGAAGCCTTAGAAACAACCAGAGGCTGGGTGGACCAACTTCTTTAAACTTGATCCCCAGGGGTTTCAAATTATTTAAGGCAGAAATTAACCATTACAACAGTAAGAATGATTCAAGAGTTTTCAGAGAAATTTGGCATGTTAACTTTAGTCTGGCAAAAAAACCCTGAAGGATGAATCAGGTCTTTTTCATTGGGGATCTGCTATGATCCACTTGTTAATAAAAATCGTGCAACTTCTGCCCCTACTGCCTCTTATGGTGCATGTAGCTGTGGCCACCATGGCCTCAGACAGTTGGACATCAGATGCTTTGTGGTCTGACAACACAGTTTAATAGCACTCTCTCTGGGTTACAGCAAGAACCCAAGACCCTGTGTTTTCCCTGTTTGCATATTCCAAGTTGATGGGTTACAGTTTTCCCCTCCTTGTTTTATGCATAAGTTTATGAATATGTATCCTCTTAGTTGAATATGTAGTAAGCCTGGAAAGTTCTATGTTCTGAGATCCCTCATTGGTTATTCCCTGTTGTCCATCCCTCAAGTATACACATTGATTGTTTCCCTCAGCAATCATCCCCTTTTGCCCTTCTCCATTGGCTGTAACCCCTTTTCCCCCCTCCCTTTCCCCCGAGGATAAAACCCCAGGGCTTTCCTTTGTCCCTGGCTTTTTTTACATTATTAAACTCTCTGTGGAATATTAACGAGGACTCTCTTTCTTCTTCTTTGCCTTCACACGTGCTTTTCTACGTGTGCAGCTAGGAGACCGCCCCCTCGGGTGGGGAGAGCCTGCCTCAAAGCGAAAGAGTCGCTTTCTGTGGCACAGCCGGACCCCTGGGCTCTCCAACCAAAGCGCAGCGCAGCCTCAACTGCCTGAAAAGGATAAGGAGTCCCCACAGCTCTGTTTTATATGCACTGCAGAACAGAACTGAACAAGAAGAAAAAACTCAGGCATCTATTACATATATCTTTAAATGAATGAATGAAAAGTTTGTGCTGGGCAGCACTTAATATCCATTAGTGATTATGCATAATTTTTCAGGAGTAATATCTAGTTCATTAAAGAAAGAAATTGAAAACAGTATGATGGAACCATGAATTCAAAAAAAGCCCTGCCAACCCATTACAAACCCTTGGAACAAAAGAACCTCTTACAAAAAAAAAATAACTGGGAAAAGAAATTGAAAAGGAAAGGAAATTACTACATGTTACTATCACTGGGATAGATTTTACAGAGGATTATTAGAATTTGAAGGAAAACATTATTATTTTCTAAATTGAATTGGATTATTTATTACAGTTCTAAGAAGTATTGAACACAAGGAAGATTCCAAGCAAATATTAGATTAGGCTGGGAAATAATATAAATGAAAGGACTGGCCCTGAGATAAATCTCTATACAAACATTACAAATATTAAATTCTCCTTCATGTAGCTCTGATCTGATAAGGATAGCTTTATATTTTCTAAATACCTAGTACAGTAGTTCTAGTCACTACCCATGGAGAAAAACTATTAGCCACTCTGATTGCAGGAAATCCCAAGTTCAGTAGAGGTACTACAGAGCAGGGGTATTTTTCAGTCCAAATCAGGGTCTATCTCACACTTCATTCATACTTCACAGGCCTTCTGTGTGAACAGATTCTCTATTTCTGTAGATGAGAAAATGGCATGCAATGGTACCTCCTTTCTAACATTATTCATTTTCCCAGTATAGACATCACTTTTCCAAAGCCGAGAAATGGAAAGTGTGGAAATGCTGAGTTTCACTGTCTGCTCCTGAGGCCAAATAGTATTTCTTTAGATCTTTTCTTTCTTTAGTGCTTTCTTAACAAGAACTCAGAAGAAATTTATAATGAATGTTAGAACTGCACACTCATGTAGATCTTTAAACACGTCTGCAGATGAAAGATCATAGTCATGTGAATATGATTTCAAAGATTTAAAATATACAGTTTGTGTCCAGCTTTTGTTACTAGTACTTGGCTCAAGAGCAGTCCAGGCTTACTCTGCCTATGCCTGCTGGACACTTGCCATACATATTAGGAGTAAGGGAATTTGAAGTTTGTATAAATCCTCTGAATTGATGGTAATAATTAGCAGGTGAATGCTTTCTTTTTCTGGATTTTGCATCACATATCAAGTCAATATTCAAGTAATTGATAAGCATTTGGCGTTTGCAAATATTATCATCTTCATCTGATGAGAGCATTTTTTATCATATATTGTATTTGTAATTTTGTTATCACTCTTACACAACGAAAGTGTTTTGTTATTCAATACAGGCCTTTGAATCAACTTAGGTTAAAATTATGGTAACCAGAGGCAACATCTTGACAAGAATGACACCATGTGCCAGTTAAAAATAAAGAGTCCATGCTACTTCTGGCTACATTTTGGAACACCACCCCAAGAGCATGAATTGATGACACAAGTAAAGCAGCAAAGCCAGAATTGTACACAATGAAACCAGACACAGGTGCATTCACTATTTTCCCTTCTTTACAAATTTTACCCCACTCCCTCTTTATCTTATTGATAGGAGAGAACTGGTCACTTGGAAGCAAGAGAGGGAATTTAATTTTTATTACAGCCAAACTACTTCATGCAAGTCTTGATGTTATAGTAAATCAAGAGCTTCAGGACTTGGGTGTAGTAGTGTTGGGGTGTGGGGGTGGTGTAGGGTTGTGAGGTTTTTTGGTTTTGCTTTGTAGAAATACAGAAAGTCTTTAAATCCCACATTGGAACTATTCCCAGGGGTTTTGACAGAAAAAAACAATGGCAAACACATGCTTATTTTTAAATTATTATTTTTAGAGCACATTCTCCACAAATTAAAATGCCTCCTAACAAGGCAATTAAAAAATCAAACCTCTTTAACTTACAATATTTGTATTAAACTTGAAATTAGTGGATAGTTGAAAGCAATTCCTTTCCCCCTGGGAAAGGCCACTGAACTACCAGGACAGGGCAGACTAGCTGCCAGGGCTGTGCTCAAGGAGGACAGCTCTATGTAATCCACAAACCCTGAGACCTAATGGTGAAGGAGCAGGCACAGTGTCACTGCACAAGCTCTTCAGACACCACTGCTAATTGCCAAAATGATATGGTGTGAGGGCCCTGCAGGTGTGCTGCATCAGCACTGACAGACTGCTCTGCTTTGCAGCCTGCCTCTCTCCTCATCAGCACTGTCAGAATCTGAGCACCTCATTAACATCTGAGAATTAATTTAATCTCTGAGCTAAAAAAAAATCTTTCCCACTGTGCAGACAAGACTGCTGCTACTCAGGGCATAAGCAAGGATCAGTTTCATACACACAACCAGTGTTTTAGTTAAGGCAGACTCTAAATTTCAGAAGAAAAATGTATCTACTAAACAAGCTGAGTACTTGCTGGAACCTGCATCCTTACTGACCTGCCTGGGGGGGGTCATCTCTGTCTGCCTGTAGGGCTAGAAGGGAGCCTCAGGAACTGTCTATGTGCTACAGTTTGACTGTACACTTTGGTCCTGTCCTGATTAAACCTGTAATTGTCATTACTTAGAGAGTATATAAGTTGATTACCTAACATCCGTAAAGCATGTGAGATCCTCAGAAGGATGTAGGGAATTGTATCCTGACAGTTGATCAAATTTTGTAGTTTTCTCCTTCTGAGTGTCCACTATTAGATAGACATATACATGTAGTTGTTTGGCAAGTAGCTAAACATATACTGATGATCCAATGCTTCACTAGGCAAGTTTCTTGTGTACTGATGCAGCACCGATTAATTAATTTATGACATGAGTTACCAGTATTTTTTATGAGAAATCCTGTGACAGTTCACGTGTGAATAAAGGTTAGAAAAATGCATTAAGGGTACAGTTATGACAGAAGAAATATTTACAAATTGCACTTTTATTACTATTTACAAATATGTGATACTTATTTGCATTTTCCTTTTACAATGAGAAAAACTTATTTCATCTGTCTGGGATACCTCCCAGCCCATTTAATGCACTTTCAATTACTTCGTGCTTCATCCTCACAGCTCCACCTTTTCCCTGTAGGTACCACATTGTCCTTTATTGCCACATCTGAAACATAAAGTGAAATTTCCAAGAACCTAAATGACAAGTCACACAGAATCCCAGAAGCTTTTAGCACTTAAGTGTTTCTGAAAATTGTATTGAAGCTCTGTGGCACAAATATAAAACTTACTACATCTTATATATTTTTGACGCCGTAACAGCAAATTGTAACCATTTTTGAAAATGTAGTTATTGCGGACATATTCAAAATACTGTCTCTCTAGAAATCTACAGCTGGTCAGCACCAATCAGGATCTCGTCCATTTAAAAAAAAAATTTTATCACGTTATCACATTTTTACTATGATGAACACTAGACAAGAATGTCCTCACTGATCATGAGCCTCAACTTTCAAAGCTGACCTTTAATTCATTGAGAAGAAACAGGAAAAACTGTTTGCTACTGCCCAATTACTTCTATGATGTGGTTGTATCTGTCAACCAAATACCAACTGCCACCTAGGAGTGTTATTCCCAGTGGCAAATTCAGGGGCTTCTGCCAGGCAGAAATTGACAAAAGTGTTTGCAGAAGATGGGGACAAATGGTGGAGAAGATACTGATCAGTTTTTTAAATTCTGGGTAAGGTGCATCTTGTTCCAGACTACATGTGGGCTGGCCCATAGCATAGAAAATTATCAAAGAGGCCACAAGTGAACCTAGAGATGGTTAAAAATGAGAAGACTCACTATTCTTTAAAAACATGCAGCATATTAGATTAGAGGGATGGAACACCTCTTCCATGAGGAAAAGCTGAAAGCATTGGTGTTGTACAGCTTGGAGAAGAGAAGGCTTTGGGAAGACCTGTCTGAGTCCTTCCAGTGCTGAACTAGGGCCCATAAATATTCTAGCATGGCCTGTTGCAATGGGATAAAGGGTGATAATTTTAAATTGAAAGAAGTTAGATTCAGGTAAGGAGGAAAGTTTTTATGAAGATAATAGTGAAGCACTGGCACAGGTTG
>VYZT01025135.1:0-48642 GCA_013400735.1 Pomatostomus ruficeps
TGCGGACCCCAGAAAGCGATATGGGTGGAAGGGGTTTTTAGATTTGTTCTTATTTCTCAGTATCCTACCCTGTCATTAACTGGCAATAAATTTAATCTTCCCCAAGTCGAGTTTATTTTGTCCATGATGGTAATTGGTGAGCAATCTCCCTGTCCTTATCTCAGCACGCAGGCTTTTCATTACATTTTCTCTCCCTGTTCTGCTAAAGAGGGGGAGTGAGAAAAGGGCTTGCTGGGCAGCTGCTGTCCAGCCAAGGTGAACCCACTTTGCCTGTAGGGACCTTCTCCCTGTGCTTTATCATTAGCATCCTCTGTGCGAGGGAGCGCAGTGCCCTACCCCATGTTGTCAGCACAGCTCTGCTAAAGTCAGCCCTGCCACTTCCCAGAGTCATAGAAGCAAGGAGCCACCAGCCACCGCCCTAGGCAACAATTAAAGGTCTGAGTTGGAGGAACATGGTAGTCATGCACAATACTCTCATGGCTAATATCTGGAAATTGTGTAGGGTGTGAAGTTAATAAAATTTTGCCTCTATAAAATTGGGAGAATTTGGTTCCCAGTGGCTCATTTGCCACTTTAAATTCAGGCAGATCTAAGGCTGCCTGATTTCAAGCTATTATCAAGCTCTTACCTCCATTTAGCCTTATGACTTATTTATTTTTACAAAATAATCGTTTTGGTCAAATTATTTTGTAACCTGGTTATGCATAAGTACTATCCTCCAAAAAAAAAAAGAGAAAAGAGAAAAAAGTACCTTATGGTGACTCATTCTCATGCCTTTTTCATGTTTCTATGGGAATGATGCAGCAGAAAATGCTACATGGCCAGATCAAAGGTGCCAGAACCTGATCAAAAGGCTGTGTAGAAGTATTTGTTAAGGGGCACTTTACTGCACTACAAAATGCCTGAAATGTGGACACAGTTAACACTGCCACAACACTCCTCAGTGTATACTGAGATGACTGAGCAGAGTAACCTGTCATTTTTTACCGACACAAGAAAGCTGCTACATTTGAAATCTTGTTCTCATGTGGCTCATTTACATTGAAATTGCCTTCCAACGTCACACCATCGGTTATATTTGTGTCACCCATTGATAGGTAGATGTTCTTTGGGGAAAACAGATGCAGCAACAGAGAAAACAGCACCTCATGACAGAAAACTGAAATTCTTTTGTGCCCACAGTTGTATGAAAAATATGTGACATTCAAGGAGACTGTGAGAAGGACAGGGCAAATTGAAAGTAGAGTCAAATGTCTTTAAGTCCTGCATGTTTATCTCTGCAGCTTTTGAAAATGTCAGATCCATGTGGAGTATTATCTATTCTGAAGAGGAATAATTTCTGCTGGTAGTGGCATTTTTAAAGAGGTGGGACTAGATGCATCACCAGTGCAAAGTAGGAGATTTCCATTGACTTCAGAGACAGTGGGAAGGTAAGGACAGGCCTCTTAGAATATTGTATAGGAAGAACTGAAAGGATTTTTCTGGCTGTTTGAACAACAGATAACTGAGAAGCTTAGACTGCATGCTTTGTGGTGTAGGAATTTGGTATTTCCTTGATATGCTCTGCCATTTGTACTGATGTTCAAATAGTAACTGTAAATGATGACTGTGATGAATGCTTTTTCTCAATGTCTTCTCTGGTACTGGTAAGTCATCATTAAAGTACATAACTTGAAATAAACATATTTCAATACTCTATTTGCATTTTCAATGCACTGTTTCAACATTTCCAAAGCCTTTCTCTTCAACAATTAAAAAGAATAGGCAGGACTTTTACTTGAGTTGATCTCTGCTTTCTTACATAGCAGATTGTCGTACTCATTTCACTGCAAGTGCTACATTTCTTCTGCTAACACTGCCTTTGTAGATCACCTCAAGGTTTGTCCTTCTTCCTACCTTCCATGTATGTTTTATGTATGTCTGAAGCTAGTGTGAACGATAGTATTTGGGAGTAAAGCTGGGTCTCACCTCTCATACAAGGATTGTTTTTAGAGTGGTTTGCCCAAATTGCTCTGCTGTGATTATTTTTATTTTAGTTGCTCAGCCTTTGTGTTGAGGCAGTGCAGGGAAATGTGGCAATCCCTATGCTGTTAGTCAGCTTTGGGTCCATGAACTGACCACGTTGCTGTTTATCCGTCCCTGAGTAGTGTGTGGATGATAAATACGTGAAAGTATTCTCCTGGTCTTTTCATTTGATTGAGATAAAACCCCAATAAGAATGCATTTCAAAGTTATTTGGTGAGTGAGTGCTAGTGCGGACATACTCATTTTAAAGGCCAGTATTTCTGGTGTGTCTGGGCAGAGCTTGTGAGATGAATTATATAGAGAAAAATGACAAGGGTCTGGAAAATTGTACATCTCAGAGGAGTAGCTGTTCCACTTCCCACGTCTAAGATGTTGTCCACAGTGACCTTATCCGAGAAAAAGAAAAACAGCAAAATGCCTCTTTGCAATGTTTTCATAGAATCATGGAATGGTTTGGGTTAGAAGGGACCTTTAAAGTTCAGCTACAGCAACTAGTTAAAGGCTCAGGTGGAAATGAAGTCCTTTCCACCTCAGCACACTGCTTCAGTAACTGCAGGAGTATCCTAAGTGGTCAAAGGGTTTTCAATTAATCTTAAGGAAGCACATTTAAAGCTACACAGAGCAGCATATATTATCATAAAATCTTGGTAATGTTTGTTGTACTTCAGAAATGAAAAATAACATAGCTACCAATCTCAGTATCTCTCCAGTGTATCAATAATGTCCTAATTTCTCAAGTGTTTTTGAAAATGAGCTGTTTCCTTATGTCAGAGAGTATCTTCCTAAAACCAGGAGATGGAGCCCTGTAGCCAAAGCCTATCACCAATTGCTGAGTCTACACTTACAAGAAATACTTTTCAACTGCATTTGAGGAGAACAGGTAACAGATCTGCTTCCTTGTGATAATATTTGATGTGTGCCATCACTCAGCACATTTGTGGCTACTGAGTAAGGTAATGGTCTGATGGGCTTCTGTCTTCAGAAGAGGGCCAGCAGCTGGAAGAGAGAAGGTTGCAAATAGTCTGTTCAATTTTATACAGATGGCTAGTGATTGTGCTAATTAGTGCTTTGGATAATGTTAATGGGGCTGAGATGAAACTGTCTGCTACATGAGAGAAGGTAGTAGAGCAATTCTGCAGTGCCAGGAGAGCAGGGGGCCCTGGGCTCCCCTCCCTTGGCCCCTGCCACTCCAAGGGTTCATCCCACAGTACCTGGGGGGTGGCACAGCTGGGCCCAGAGTGGCTTCTTTGTCACCCCCAGGGCTTCAGGGGCTCTAAACCCAGGCACCTGCTGCTGAAGGCTCTGCTGTTCACATGGTATTTATACTGGGCCATGCTGTGACACTTTAATCCATTAACAGGGCAATGAGGGGGGGTGACCTGCCTGTGAGCATCTGGCATGGCCTAAAAGCCCTCTGTGTGTGTACTCAGTGCTTGGTTTACGCAGCCTGTCAAAGTCTGCCAAACCAGCCACTTCCCTTTTCACATTATTTGTCAGTTATTAACAAGGACAGTGCTTAGCAACTTAATTCAGCAACATTAGCCACGATCTTCCTGGAATACAGATGTCCAAGTTTCACTCACCACCTACACTGCTTGATTTCAGCACAAGTGATGCTCCTGAGTCTGCTGCCTACATGGTGGGACAAGCAGGGGAGACTGGTTATGGCATATATGTACACCTGTAAAAGCACACCCCCTAGTAATTCAGGAAAACTGTTCACTTCATTGAATACACACATGCAAAAGAATATGAATCTTGCAAAACCATTTGCTCCCTGAAGTACAAATATATTCAAAAAATGCAGAGCAGGGAAAACCGTTCACTGCAGTTATTTTCTTTGTTTTGGCAACACAATATGCTGGATTCTGGCTGGCTCTCTTGCCAGTCCAGACAAGCACAGGGCTGCTGGAGCAGCACAGAGCAGCATTTCCAATGCCAGTGACCTGCAACTAATTCTGTGCGGATGATTTCAGGGCAAAGGAGGGAAAGGACGGCACCAGTGTCAAACTGCAAATCAACTGGCAAGATTTCAGCACGAGATTTTTTTTTATTTGGATAAGGTCTTAGATTCGTAAGTTTAGAAGCAGACTTTGAAGATTATGCTGCTATTGGAAGATTGATCAATTCCTCAATCATACAGATTTTCTGGATGCCAACTTCCACTGTGGTATAAACAGAAAACAGTGAAAAGTAGATTAAAAAATGAGAGTGTGAGTTGTGATACCTCCAAAACCCAGAACTGGAGCCCTGTGTGCTTGATGGCAATGAGCACATTTTGAAGCTTTTCTAACATGTTTTCTAACATGCACTGCCCTAACTGTGCTAGGGCTCCCAGCTCCTGCAATGCTCATTGGCACAGTATGGATAAAAGGAACTGTGGTGCAGAAACTCTTCCCAAAACCACTGTTTAAAGGGCAGTGAAATGCTACACTATGTCTACTGGTGCCCATGCTGGGTATGGAAAGCATCAGATGGCACTGAGTGGCTGCACTTCTCCACAGGTTACCTTCTTCTGCAGCTGGTGAAGAGGGTACACGACACAGGGAAAAGAACAAGGATGCCATCCATCCAACATTGTTAATTAAGATACCAATTTCTTGCCTCTAGCTGAATGAAAGATGTTTTAGGAATTTGTTCAGTTGTGCACAGAATCAGACTGGACTTTATTGTTTGGTTTTGACAATTTTATCTAAATTTACAGCCTGTAAAGGGCACTTCCCCTGAAGAGTCGCTGTCAAAGACACCCTAAATGTTGAAATTGATGTTTCAAATTAATTTGAGAGTGGGGAATTGTATCAAAAAACAATGCTTAAAAGCAATCAGGACAACAGCCCTCACATACTAACCTGTACTATCTGGCTGTAGAATAATTAACTCAATAATTGGCTCATGACTGCATATGCCAGAATGATATCTAGAAATGAAAAGGTGTTTTCAGGGCTCCTAAATGACTGCTAGAAACCAGGAAGAGTTTGTCCCCCTCTTCCTGGTTTATTTTGGTGGTTACAGACACCAGCCAGAACGATAAAAGTACTCTCACAAAAAGACCTAACATAGCCTCTTATGTGTAAAGATTTATTGCAGGGAGAAGTTGTGAGCATCTTTCAAAAAGTGCATTTATCATATGTTTAGTGGGGTTTGGATTGTAAGTAATATCTTTTATTGGGTCATCTTATACAGCTGGGTAAAGAAAGATGAACTTTTGGTATACATGCCCTTTTTTATTTGGCTGTTCCTAAGTTTTGATGTGTCCTTAAGGAAAAAAACAACAGTTTATCTTCTAAAAATACATACATATCGTATGAAATATGTTCTCTAACGTATTTAAAGAACCTAGCATCAGTTTCCATCATTGGAGCATATTCCATGGAAATGTTAAAAGTGAGAGGATGCTTTTGTTTTCTGGATTTGTCAGGCTTGTGTCAGGTGACTTAAACCTGCCTTGCCAAATGTGGGGTGTTTCCATTAGAAATAATTTGTCCATCCAGCTTCAGAGCATATGGATTTCTCTGGAGAGTGTCAGAAGTTCACTAAAATTCACTGTTTTGCAACTGAATAATTAAAACTTGTGCTTTGAAATGATGATTTTGTCATCAAGACAAAAAAAAATGACATATTAGTTATTTGATACCATGATCAAATGCTTTTCTGTTGCTATTTATGAAGTGACTCTAGCCCTCACTTGATTGTTATCAGGGAGGATAAAAAGAAAGGCTTGACACCCCCCTTTGATACTCACAATTTCTGAACAAACAAAAATTTCCCTTTGCCTGCTTTGTTGTGTTTTCAGCAGGAGCACATTACGTTGAAGTGAACGAGTGAACGGCTTTCAGATGAAAATTGTGGATTTCATGTATTTAGCTGCAATGACCCTGTTCAAACAAACACAGACAGTAAATAATGCCATGCTGTGAGGTGTTCTGCATTATCCCAGATGTACTGAGAACAAAGCTCTCCTCCTTTTGCTAGGGGGTCTCTGGACATCAATTAACAGAGGTTTTGGTTCATCTTCAGAATGAACTAAAGAGAGCTCTTTACCACCTCTTGAAAGCCTCACAGAAGCCTCTGAAATGATTTTCTACTCAAGATCATATTTAAAATGGATAAATTTCAGTGTATAAAAGATACATTTTCTGTACTGGACTATAAATAATACTGGTTCTAACTTTCTTGGCCAAATTCCTCCATACATATTTCTGAATTTCTAATGTCTGTATTTACATCCATTAGTGAAAATAAAACCTGAGCATGAGTATTCTCATGTACTATTTCTGAATAGAAAATGCTAGGAAATAAAATGCAAACTAATGTAGCTAGTATGTGATGCTAACAACAGCACTCTGTGACTTTTCAGAGTGCTCTGAAGGAAGATGCAAGCCTCCAGCTGAGTTCAAGGTGAGAGTCCCTAGTATTAAAGTAGACAGAATTTTCAGCTTCAGGACTCATCTTTATTACTTGACACTGATTTTTCTGAGAGAAAGGGGAAGGCATATTCTGGCCAATAATAATTCAGCTCAACAAAATTGATTTTTATGTGAAGACACTGCTGGGAGCTGAAGGAAGGAGTGCAAGGAGAGGTAAGATGAAGAATGAATAGTTATGGATGTGGCCCTGGGTTGCTCTATATGGTCCCATTATGGAAGGACAAGTGCATTTGTTTGATGCTGCGTGAAAGTTTATCTGAGATGGATTGTAATTACTAATTTTGAAAAGTCTTTCCTTATTATTCCATTCACAGCAAAGGTCAGTATAAAGTTTCTTCTTACACAAATTTGGGCAGAAGATATTTAAAAAAAGGTTTTTAAAATTTTCTTCAGTTTCTTTGTTCCTAGAAAATTTTTCCTATACCCCTACCTCATTTCTGTTGCTGCTGTGGCTACTGGGCAGGAAGCGACTGGTCCTAAGGACAGCTGAGGAACTTGTTCTGGTTATCAGTCTCTCAGCTGAGTAAAATTCCAGCTGAGACTGGTTAGATGAGTTGCCTGGGTAGCTCTGGGAAAAGCAGTGAGTGTGGGAATCATCCTCAAAGCTTGTGAGGCTGAATGTCCAATCCAGCAGCTGAGAAAGAGCTCCTGCTACCTCGCTGATTTCTCCTGTGACACGTTTGTGCTGAAAACTGACAGCTCTGAAAGCAGATATTCCAGGGGGTATTTCTCCACCATTAAGGTTAGCTTCTAGGATACTGTTTGTTATTCTGTTGGGTAGTAGTGACCTTGAGAGAGAGCATCCAAAATGAAAGTCCATCCCTCTGTATTATAAATGTTTCAGGCTGTTTAATCTGTTAATGTAAAGACTGAAAACCCCCAAACCACCTGTATCTGGCGGCCTGATACTGTTCAAGGGATGGGATATTTAGCAGCTCTTGCTAAATAGTTCTTGTGTACGTTGAGGAGTAATGTACACTATTTTGGAAAACTTCTGGTGGTGGGAATGTTATTTTTTTTTGTAATTATAAAAATAAAGAAAATATCTATCTACTGTGCGTTAAATGACACAGTTCAGAACAATGCTTTTTGTCAATAACCAGTGTGGTACACATAGCACAATTTTTATCAGTAATTGTGTTGATATATTAACTCTACTTTTGTTGATTTTCATCTTAATTTCATTTGATTTATTAGCACTGCTGAGGCACTGACTGTAGTATGAAGAAAAATGTGTAAAGTGGTGATCTGTGTCTAGAATTGGAATTTAGCAAAGTTTTCTTTTAAAAGGGAGGAAAGGAAAGAAATCTCTACTTCCTTTGTTTGTCACAGCCTGCAATACTGACCCTCTGAGTTTGGGAGAACACACAGATAACAGACTCTGCCAGTCATACTTTCACAAATCTACTGGCGAATTATAAAGACGTGGTATTGCATGTAGAGATTAGGATGGTTTAGCTAATAGCCTTTTTTAAGCGGTTTTTATATAGGGTTCAATAGGTGTTAGATTAGAGATTTCATATTTGGAATTATTTCCTCCCAAGCCACTTGGATATTTTTTTGACATCTTTTTCTTACAGTGATATTTTTATGTGTGTAATCTGGAAATACTTTTTTTTATTTTAAGGTAAGACTTAAACGTCTCACCGGTGGCACTGAAGAGTTTGCCTGCATTGATTTCCAAGTCCCAGAAGATAATTTTGTCATCCATCAATTGTAGGTGTTAAAGGACAACAAAATTTTCAACAGGAAGCACATGCAACCGTCAAAATAATTCTGCTGTGCTCTGAAAGTAAATGACATAAGCCTAACATCTTGAGGCTGAAACAATTGAAACATGTCATTGATTGATAAAATATGCTAATGGTGTAGTTCAGAAATTGAAATTACTGTTTCTCATTTCCATTTGATTGTACTATTTCATCTTCTTGTGACTGGAGTCTTCTTTGAATCATATTATGATCAATGAGGCTAAACAAAAATAAGTGTCCCTATGGACCACATACTGAAATTAAAATTTCAAAATACAGGGTTTTTTTGTTCCCACTATGCTTCCCATTAAGTGTCATCTGTTAGTGGTTGACTAGACAGGGTCTAGACTAGAGATTTTATGTATAGAGAAGGGATTACATATACATATTTCAACACTAGCCCATGAAACATTACACCGAAAAAACCCCAAAACATTTCATACCTTTTACCTCCTAAAAACATAACTGAATAATGAAACGTCATGTCCTTCTACTTTGTCTGTAACTTTTATAAAAAATTAGTAGGAAACATTTTTACAAATTGTGAAAACCAAGCACATATTAATATTTTTGTGTTTATGTTATGTATGCGAGATAGCATAGAGATATTTTAAAAGCTTAAACTTTTACTTTACCAGTAAACCTTTGTCCAGTTTTAAAGTCCATTCTGAAAATGACCTCTCCAAAGAGAACATACAGCATAAATGGATTTGCTCTGTCAGTTACAAACTGACTTTCTTAAAGCTAATATTGGCAAAAGGTTGATAAGGAAATACACCAACTTAGGGAAACCCCTGGTTAATCTTTATTCTACAGCTCACTGATAAAAATAGTTTGATTTTAAAATGCTGGGAGTCTCATGCACAATGAAGAACCATGAAAAAAGATCTTTCACATATGAAGTAGAATGGTGTAAATTTTATGCACCCCATGATCAAATGCACTAAAATCCTGTGTACATATAGACCTAGTCTTGGACTACCAGTCTTAGGTGACCTTTCTTGAAACACTCAAAATGACATTTAAAGTGCAGATGGTATAAATAATCCCTTCTGTTTACTAAACTTGCTTAGTTTTCTTGTAAACCTGGAGTTTATATCCAGTCTACAGCTGAAGCCCAGAGAGACTCCCTGATAACTGGAAAACCATGCTGAGAAGACAAAGGAGACAAGAGAGAAAACTGCGTCATTTTTGGGCTCCCAGTTGTGGATGTGGCTTGCATAGAAAAAGACATTATAGAAGAAGGAACATCTGTGGTCAGAGGGATTTGTAGGAATAGGGCAAGGCTGGAAATTTCCTCATTGCTAGCACGGTCCACACAGTGGAAGCAACTGGAGGGTCTTTGCACCCAGGTAAATGCCAGGGCAGACACCCAGGACTTTAATCTGTCACAACCCATATATTTTTTCAACTTTAGCTGTTTTGGCCAATTCCTTGTAACTATCCCTGGGTCTGGCTTATAAATCTTGGAGATGTTTCTCAGTGAGAGACTGGTAAGGGTAGTCTCTTTCCTCTACTCTCTGTTTCCAGCAACAAAATAACTTTCACGATTTCTGAAGCCTCAATTCCAAGTGATTTTAAGTGAATAAGCTGAAAAAAGGGACCAGATGTATTTTTAAAATACCATTTAAACTTCCCAACCGAACAAACAAGCTTAGAACTGTACAGAGCTGTTGTGTTTTTCCATGCTGCTTAAAAGAAATATCGAACACTTGCATGCTTGCAGACTCTGTCCTATTAATGGGGTTGTTGTTCACATTGCTGTGGCTTTCTGACACTGAGAAACACTTGCAAGTTGTCCTGGAGGAGGACCAGGTGTCTGGTGTAGATATAGGCTCAGATAATCCATGGGGGGATAAATCTCCAGATGGTTTTCAATGGGCAGAAGAAGCTTATCCAAGGTCAAAATGTTAAGAGCTGTCAGCAGTCAGCTAAGGAGCTGGGCTGGTGGACATAAACCTCCTTGGGAGTCTGAGTTGCAACCAGTTTGTGGTCAAGCATAGAAAATTAACTTTGGGACATCTTAATCAACACTTCTCTGGCTTCAGAGAACCTTAATCAAGGAAGAGATGTGATTTTCCTTTGTGCAATAGTTGTTAATGTTTAATTATGTATTCTGAAATATGAGGAATTCAGTTGAATTCTCTCTTCAATGAAAAAAGGGAAATAGATGGACACAATAGGGCAGGTGCCAAGCTAACCAAACTAAGTCTGATGACTTCCAGCCTTTGTGAAAAAGTTGTATCTGTTGCTTGCACAAAAAAAAAATAAATCTGCAAATCCTTCCTTCAACTAGCAACAGTATTGCTGAACTGAAGTAGTGGCTCTCATTAGAAGAAAGCTGTTCAGTTTCTTAGAACATTCTATTTATATTTTTATGGAAGAAATCCAGTCACATGCATTAAAAAATGCTAACAAGAGAAGAATCAAACATTATA
Source organism: Pomatostomus ruficeps (assembly GCA_013400735.1). Taxonomy (NCBI): domain Eukaryota; kingdom Metazoa; phylum Chordata; class Aves; order Passeriformes; family Timaliidae; genus Pomatostomus; species Pomatostomus ruficeps. Next base: position 10,642 of record VYZT01025135.1, read on the forward strand.
ATACATTGCAAAACTAGACTTGCACTTGTGAAATTTAATGAAGTTTAGTTACAGATTTAAGTGGAGCGAGAAGTTGATCTTACAAACCCTGCTGAGATGTGCATAATTTCTAATGTAGTGGTTGTCATAAAACCATAGAATTGTTGAATCATAGAATGTTTAGGTGTGCCAAGGATCTTCAAGATCATCTATTCGAACTCCCTCCTGTGGGCAGGGGCACCTTCCATTTAGATCAGGTTGCTCAGAGCCCCATCCAACCTGGCCTTGAACACTGCCGGGGATGGGGCAGCCACAGCCTCTCTGGGCAGCCCCTTCCAGTGCCTCACCACCCTCACAGTCAAGAATTTCCTCCTACTATCTAACCTAAATCTACTCTCTTTCATTTTAAAGTCATTCCCATTTGTCCTGTCACTCCAGGCCCCTGTAACAAGTCCCTCTCCAGCTCTCTTGTAGCCCCCATCAGGTACTGGAAGGGACTCTAAGGTCTCTCCAGAGCCTTCTCTTCTCCAGGCTGAACACACCCAGCTCTCTCAGCCTGTCTTCATAGAAGTGCTCCAGCCCTCTGATCATCTTTATGGCCCGACTCTGGGCCCACTCCAGTGAGTCCATGTCCTTCTTATGTTGGAGGATCCAGAAAACAGTACTCCAGGTGGGGTCTCACAAAAGCAGAGTAGAGACGAAATTTCTTCACAAAGGAAAACTGTGTGTATTTAAGCAGCATATTGAGAATCAACTCAATATATGACTTTAGTGATTTATTGTTTAACCATTATTACTCAGAAACACATGTAAGAGATAATGAGGCATTTTTATGTTCAAATAAATTTTAAATCGTATTTTTCCAACATAGCCTGCTACCTTTTCCTTAAAGGCATACTTGAATCAAATTAAGAAGCTGTCAGAACTGTGTACAATTTGCTTAGTGCAGAATTAGGTAAAAACTGTATATTACTAAACTCAAAAGACACAGATACCATGTTCTGGTGCAGGTGTCATCTATCTTTTCAAAAAGAGAACATTAAGTCTGGACCAAACAGGGAGATGTAGAGTCATGTTTTATAGGACTTTCTTTTCCTGTAGAAATTGAAGAAAAACCATAAATAAAGCACCTAAATCAATACTTAGAGGAAAAAAAAAGGAAAAAGAGTCTGAAACAGAAAAAAATGTTGGGTTAGTGTTGTTTGTTTGAGTTTCTGAGACAACAGGATACAATATGATATTTGCAAATTTCCCCAAATACTATGATGTTCACAAAATGGAACTGGTAACCTTTCCTGAATGCTCTGAAAGCTAAGATCATCAGGCAGTCTCTTTATTCAACAACTGAGGCTTTAGAAAGACTATATGATATTGCTGAAAGAGTAAGGATGCTATCTCCAGCAACGAGTTCCTCAAAATAATAGTCAAAGTCGTCACAATAATAATTTGGGATGATCTGGTTTTGCGTAATTCTGTGTATATTTTCTTGTTCTAGCAATAAAATCTTGTAACTCTAGGGTAGCTATCTATCCATTGTAGTTTTTATTCTCACCTGTGCTAATGGTGATTAAAAGTCCAATGCATCTTAAAATTATAGATATATTTTAATATCTATATGTTTTGCCATAAAAATCCAATAATCAGTGTTTGGTCTGATTTGACACTTAGGTTGGAATTGTCAATAGTCCTTAAAGGCTTATTCTTAACTCCCACATCTATCTGGCCAAGCTTACTTTGACAATGTTGGCTGTAAAAAATGTATTTTCTTCAAAATACTGATGAACAAAAGAAGGAAAAAAGTAAACTAGAAATTTATGTGCTTTCTTTGGAAAAAAAATTTTTTAAATTGCCACATGAAAATATTACAGCTGCTATGAAACAACAGAGTAATTTCAAATTTTAGAAGAGGTATTAAGGGGAATTGAGATGGGACAAAACATAGGAAACAGTATTTAGCAGCACGAGTGTTCCTTGGCAGCCTGTATTCTTACTTTTGTTAGCAAAAATAGAAAAAAGAGAATAAAGAGTTAAACAACTGTGATTGTTTAGATTCTGGCATGAGCTACTGCTATTTAGTACTACTTCAAAGGCATTGAACATCAAAGTTATAGATTTTTCAGCCCCCATTCTGGCATCCTTCTCCTGCATCATCTTCTGCTGTTTGCTTGTTCTGTTTTGAAATAAAAAATAATTCAAAAGTAAAAGGTGGAAAAAAAGCCTTCAAAATATTGCTGTTCAGATGAATTTGCAGTTCTGTTGACAGCCTAGACATAATGTCTAGAGACAATACTTTGCAGTTTTAAGACAGTATTTTGTAGCTCTTTGAAGGCTCTTAGTCCAATCTGATTAGTAGAGTTAATTATAGAGGATGAAAATATATAGATGAGATATATAAGATAAGTAAAATGAGAACAACAGGATAAAAGGAAGACAGAATATAATCTCTCTAACCAGTCTGGTGGTTGAAAAACCCTGCTTAAGAAATCTGCTGTAATCAAGCTGTGGCTATATATACCTCCATTTTGAGAAATTGCTGTAGAGGAATGGGTTTTCTGTCTTTAATTTTCTCAAGATATTAAAGTGTTGTGCTGTTTTCCTAGTTCCTGCAGGAGACTACTGCAAACTTAATGCTCCCAGTACTGGAAATTGCCCAGGCATAAGTAAAATAAGTGTCAGTAAGGGATATTGTAGACCATTTGTCTTTTTCTGACCCTCTCTAGACCCTCATTTTGTGAGATTGAAAGATTTCTCAGAGTGCCCTAGCTGAAACATCTTGAAATTATGAAGTACCCACCTTCCTTGTGCTCATGACTTGCTATTTCTAAAAGGAGGAATTGCCTCCTAATTGTAGAGGTATCTAGGTGTAATCCCTCACCTGAAAAAGGAAAAAAGAGATAAGGAAATGGAAGCTTTTAAATTTTTAGATATATGTTCTCACATATTTTCCCAAGTGAAATAAATTTGAGTAGTTGGTAATGCAAGTTTGATCCATCCCATCAAAAAAAACCCCCAAAAAACAACAACATGACTTGAGGGCTTCTTGAGAGAAAAATAAAGAATAAAAAGAGGATAATTTTCATTTCAGCTGCAGTATGAGGACAAGCTGCTCTAAGCTGCTTTAGTGGAGTGGAGGAGACAGTCAAAAGTCAGGCAATTTGCTAGCAATCCTTCCTGGCTTCTGCTAGGTACCACAGAACATTACATAGGTCAGATGGTAATTTAGATCAATCCATGAGCTAAAATGTAGACAATTACTCGAACAGCACCATTAATAATTGTTCTGCATTGCCTGCAATCTGACAGCACCTCTCTTAGGCACCCCCATCTTCACAGTGCTAGGCACTGGCAAAGAGAAAAACAGAAAGGCCAGCTCTGGTTTGAACAAAGAGCTTGCTGATAATTTCTGAGCTTACCAAGGATCATGGAAATTTCACGAAAGGCCACAAGATGTGCAAAATCATCTATCATTCCTTTGTTGTTGGGACTTTACAGCCTGCTCCATACATTTTCTGCAGCTCTGGAAAACTGAGGACAAAGGAAGTAAATTGCATCTGAACATTCAAAAGGACACATTACTGAAATATCAAGTCAATTAAGTACCACCCCAAAGCTCTTTAGCTGGGCTGTACCATGGGCTTAGAGGAGCTTCCAGTCAAAAGCATGAAGTGAACACTGACAGCCTGCTCCCCACAGAGAGCACAATGCCTTCCATGGTTGGTTCTGAAGAGAAACACAAGCTGGGATCTGGCAGATGGAGGTTTAGATGAATCTGTCAATATGAAGGACTTTACTTAAACTGTGCCCCAAGAAAATGAGCACCTTTCCACTAGAGATATTCTCTATTACATCCAGGCAGGGGTGAAGCTCTGGATACTCCTGCCTACAGGCATTGTCACCACTAGAAGGATCTTTTGGTTTTGCTCAGTCTGCCTATTGCAGAAAGGGAGATTGTAATTTACCTTAGACTCTAAATACTAAAAAAAAACCAAACAAAAAGACCCCAACCAACAACCAGCTAACAAAAAATTTAAAAAAACAAGTTAGTTGAGATCCCATGCATTCATAAGAGCCTGCTAAAGTCCATAATGGTTTAAATAAGTCTCTAGGGCAGAAACAGTCTGAGGTTTATGTGTACTACCATGAATGCCCAGCGGTCTAGTAGAACTCCTGGATGTTTTTACATTTAAGAGATATGGTTTGCTCTAATGTTCACAGTGGAAAGGTCAAGTGGCTGTCCTGTGAGCACAGTCACACTGGATACAAAATTTAGAATACAGATTGCAGTTTTATTTGATCCAAGCATGGATGCAGGTGAGTCAGAGTATTGATGAGGAGAGACAGTATGTCATTTGACTATTTGCTGCATTTATTTCTGACATTCAAAGGGTGATAGCTTATCTTCTTACAAGGGCCTACTTACATAAAAATCAATAAGTAAAGAGAAAGCACCAACCTCATTATTTGTATTTACTACAAATAGCTTGGCCCAGGTTAACAAAACAGTCAGTTGGATATACATTTTCAATTTTTCAACTATTAGTATTCACAAATATTAATATTACAATTTCTGAGTACTGTGTGCAATATGGTAGGGTTTCTTTCTACAATTAGACAAGGAAACAGCCATAGTGGCCGACCTATAGATAGCAATAATTGGTCGTGGTTTTAAATTTAAATAATAAAAGTAGTTAGATTGAATGGAATTAGTGGGCTAGTGCTTATCAAAATAAGTAAGGCTTAAATTTTGAGTTATCTTACAGAATAACTGTGTGCAGCCAGTATTTGGTGACCTGTGTAGTCACAGAAAATCTAAGCCACTACAGCTACTTGAGAAAGGCAGTTTCTGAAAGGTTCAAGTTGCATTCAATATCAAAGGCTCAGGAAAAGCACCTGAGCCACTATGAAAGAAATTAGCTACCTCACTGACCAGGAGTAAGGATTCCAAATGTGACTGTCTGCACGTGCCTTTATCACCACAACCAAGAAAAAGAAGGATGATGAAAATCAGCCTAAACACAAATACGGGTGCAGATGGCATGCTTGTGATACTCTGAAAAGATGTAAGTTACAGTCTCTAACAAACATTCACATTTATTTCAGATTAAATGTCAGAATAAAGGGCGTATATTTCAGGGAAGAGAGAATATACTCTTTTAAATGTCTTCCATTGCTCAGTGCTGCAAGATCCAATAATCTTGCTGCTCAGTATGACCCTTCTCACACTTCTCATATTTTTTTTTAGACAAATCATTGAATGTAAAGAAAACTTTATACTTCTTAGTACTGCTTGCCACCTTTTAAAAAGGGGAGGTGATCTATTAGCAAATTGTCTGTGTGCTGACTGTTCAGCACTACACAGCTTTTTGGTGATTGATGGCATAGGGAGTAGGTTCTTTGGGCCTAGCACTGAGTAGCAAATTAGGAAAATTTTCCTGTACTAAGTAACAGTAAGAATTTATAGTGGATCAGTTTGACTTCACTATGTATGTATGTCATACAGAAATGAAATTAGTATATTCTATTTCCAATGCAAAAGCCAAATTGATTCAGTTTACCTTATTTCATATTAAAAGAAAAATCTCCCAAAAGGATTTGGTTTAGTTTAATTGACCTATTCTAAAAATTAATTCTGATCAACTCCTTTGAATGTCTTCAAAGCCCTTTCTTATTAATGAGTAGGTGTATAAAATGTATTCAATATATCAAAATCAGTAGTGAAATAACGCTTTCTGGGGTCCTCAAAACTGCCTGGGATTCTGCGGTGCAATCTTTATCCAGTGCTTTGGGTCAGATAAGTGTCTCAGCACTCGGAGGAGCGCTATCTCTTTGCTTATCTATAAGAGAACAGACCCTTGATAGCAGTACCCAGGGTTTTATTGTTTCTTCAGGGTACGGGCTATCAGAGAGACCCCAAGGGGGTGGTTACACAGGGTTTTATAGTGAAAGGGAAGGGGTTTTATAGGGAAGGGAAGGGGGTGGTCATAAGGTAGGGTCCAGGATTCTTATCAAATCACAGATTGACATGGGATGACAGTTTTCCAATGAGTTCTGGGCAAAGGTGGAACACATTTGCATTAACCTATGAACATTACAGAACAGCAGAAGTTTCTGGCAATTGTTGAATAGTACTACAGTATGATGAATATTAAAATAACAGAGGTGGAACAGAATCTATGATTGACAGGGTTAAAACGTGGCAGAGAGGGAATTCCCCTCAAGCATGCTGCCTCCATCTTCCTCAGCTTCGCTATCCTGGGAAGGAAAATCTGCCCCAGTTATTTCTCCAGTTCTCATGGAGGCAGCTGGTTGGGTCACTGCCACAGTGAAATCTAAGTAATTGAAAGCAAGAAGTGTTTATCTTGAAATAATATTGGATGTAGGACTAGACAGGTAGCAAAATGTTATAACAGTTCAGGGGCTAGCTTCAGCAGAGTTTAGGTCATCACTGCCTCCATGACTGAATGTGAAGAAACTTGGTTTACCAACAAAATCTCTCATATGACTGTGCCACTGAGAGTCTGTGGAATAAAACTGCTTTTTCATTTGCTCCCTGAGGGTGCCTGATCTCTGCCCATGGCCTGGAAAGAAGCAACTATGATAACCTGTTTGCTACCTGCCAACCGGTTCATTCACGGTTGATCTGTGCAGGGAAGTTCTTCCCATAGAAGAAAGAAGAATTCTTTTTTTCTTTTCCATTTTCTCTGAGGTTTCTTTAGACACCTGCTAATCTCGTTTCATATGTCACTGTGTCCGTGCCAGCAAACATCTCACCAGCTTGACCTGCCCTTCTTGCACAGCCTGACAGGAGAGGAAATTGTTTGGCCATGGGGACTGCTGCTCTGCAAGGTCAAACCTCTGGCTCCACCACTGCCTTGCATATGATGCATTGATGTGTTTCCTTTGGACCTCTCCATGTGATTCAGGATCAACACAGAAAGCAGTTACTTAATATCACTTTTCCTGCTGTTTTTTGAGAGTAACTTAACAGAAGTTTCCTACTTTATTCAAAGTAATGTAGAAGTCCCTGTAGTCATTTTGCTCAGTGTTTACTTCATGGCTCACAGTCTGATTGATAGTTTTGCCCTACGAACTTACTTGTAAAGACAGATTACTATTGCATACAATTTTGCTCACAGTAAAATAATATATCACCTGCTTTTAAGAATACTTTGTTTAGGTTGCACCCTGGTGGTTTTTTTCTTGCTGCTTAAACTTCTCCTTTGGGTGTAATATTTCCAGACTAAAGAGAGTAACCTTTTCATAGTTCTAATAGAATTTGAAAATACAGAGAAATGACTTATAGCTAGGACTTCACAAGTGTTTTCCTTCTAATGTTGTGTCTGAGTCCAATATAGCAGTCAGTCTGCAATATCAACAGCATCATAATGATGTTACTAGTTTTTTAAAAGACATATTTATAAAATAAATTATCTACTGGAAAAAAGGTAACCAATACAACACTTTCCAGTTCATACTTAAAAAATTATTTTCATATTTTGATCAGGAAAAATTTAGATTGGAAAGAGTATCGGCACACTTACATTTTAACTGATTTTGAATTCTAATAATTTCTGGACAAACTGTAGAAGTGTCATACCACTTTGTGGTAAGGTATGGACCTCTCCCAGAGACATGTGCCCTGGCTTTTGTTTTTCCAAGACACACATGTGCTGACATGATCTTTAGAAGTATGACCACGTCAACAAGTTTGACTTACATTTAGTATACAAGATGACTTTTATGCCACTGAATGCAAAGTTCAACACTTTTTGTTAAAGCAAAAGATTTGTCAAGACAATAACAGACTTTAAGGAGTTTCAGTGTTCAGGATTTTCTGAAGTCAACTTGCTTTGTACTCTTCAGGGAGCTGCAACTCATGGTGGTAGTTTGAGAATAAAGCAGGATTGGTCCTCATGGCTCAGGAAGACACTTCAAATACCTTGCCTCAACACTTTGGTTATAATGAACATTGATCCCTATTATTTACTTGTGTTGCTAAGTCATATGCTGCAGCTCTTCTATAAAGAAGCCTTCAGACACTGAGAGAGTAATTGGATTTAAATTTTTTCAGAATGTTTTCTGAATTTTTTTCACAACACTCTGTTGGGACCCACCCTTTGTCAGGCCTTCCATAGCCCCATTTTGTAGTGCTATGTGAAGAAGACAGCAACTCATAGGCAATGACTCCTGTAAGATGGTCAAGCCCTCACTGGACAGCTGAGATGGCAGAGATTGAAGACAACCAGGTGAGGAAAGAGGGAAGGAAAGTTGTCCCTCATGATGAGTAGGGCATCAAACTGTCACTGCTCTAACGCTGTTTGGTTGCTACCCTCTTTCTGGAGCAGTGTGTCTCCTTCACTGACATTGCCAGGGGTTTCACCATAACTGTTCCTTATTTTAAGTAGAAGACAGTAGTCTTGCTCCAGTGCCTGCTTTGCTGGGCAGTGGGCTCTGCTCCCTGTGCTGCAGACGCTGGATGACCCTGCAGACATCCAGGGGTTGAATGCAGTGCCCCACACACAGCATCAGTGCTGCAGAGATGCCCAGTCACAGCCTCAGACGTGGAGCTGTTAAACTGGCAGCAACTCCAGGCACACTGCTTTTTCACAAAATTACCCCCTTAACATGTACTTTTGCTTGTGGCTGCTGAAATCTCCAGGTTCTTAATTATTTTTTATTTCTTCTCCCCCCGGAATAATTCTTCAGAGCATTGCAGGCAGCAGGTCTTTCCCATTGATTCTGTTCAAACTCAGAAGTAATCAGGATGTAGTAATCAAATTTACTGACTAGCAGGCAACATAGAATTCTGCAGTCAAGTAAAGGTTTCAACAGTCTCTATATACAGCAAGTACTCTAATAGTATCATTTCTTTAATAACTTCTGGATGTACTGAACTTCAAGAACTTGTTTAAAAGTGATGAATGCTTGGGTATCACACTGTGGCACAACTGGTCCAAATGATGTTATTAGTCCAAGTTTTGTTATTTTTCATTTTAGTGTATTTTAATGCAAATAGTTGTTTCAGAAAGTCTCAGAAGTCTTAACTGTGTGTGTCTGTAAACCAAAAGAATAGCACTGCATGCTGTTTTGTAAAAGAGGCTTGGACTAGAGGTTAAAGTTAGCCATAAGGAGGTTAATTTGGTGATTGGATTGAAGGTATTGTAACAGAAGTCTTGTGAGAACTACGCAGGTGATATAGAAAAAAAGGTGAGGACATGGAAGGTTTTATGGTTTTACTCTTACTTTAAGGAACTGCTTGGTGTACATACAAGGCATAAGCAACTGACATAAAACAAACCAGGGTTATTTGAATTTGAAGATGGAGATTTTTGTTTATTACAAACAGAACTAACCAGAAGTTTTACATGAGACAATTCACATCAAGCATTGAAAGTCTTTCCTATTATGATTTTTGATGAAGTATAGAGCAGTATAATAAATATTTATACTTAGATACAGCAAAGAATTTAAGAATTATCTGTGCTTCAGGGCTGACTCAAAGAGAAGAGAGTAACATTATAAATGTCTGTTTCTAAAAATAGTCATGTATCTTAATGATTGCTCTTGCAAAATATCTTCATCCTCCCTTACAAGGTCTTCAAACATTTTAACTGGTAAATGATTATAGATATTACTATCTTCTTGCAAGGACAGTTCAATAAAACAACCTATGGAGCCTCACAGAGCTGGTCATCCACATTAACTTTTATAATGGAAAGATTTATCATATGTCTAAGTAGTAATCCATTTCTATTTTGTATGTTTTACCTCCTTGCAAAACAAGCGGTCTACTTGATATGTATGGGATAGTGACATTGTAGCAACACCATATAATTGGTAATAGCCTGTAAACATAATGACTTTGTACTTGTTAATGAAAAGCAGCCTGGTGCCAGCACAACTAGGATGAGGAGAAGGAGGAGGAGGAGAAGGAGAAAGAGGGGGAAGAGGAGGAAGAGGAGAAGGATGATGATGAGGGTGATGAGTATGATGCTGGCCAAGTTTATCCCATTGTAGGTAGGGCTTTGCTTTCTTTTCTCCTGTGCATTACAGACAAAGCAGATTCTCCCCCTTTGGTGGCATGGATTTGGAGGTAGGATCTTGGCTTATTAAAGTTATAAATGGTTTATAAAGAGATAATCAGTGATTAATAATTGTTGGTAGCAAGCTGGAAATTTCAGCAGTATTTTTTACACATCTTCGTGGAAAGTGCTCGAAGTCTGTGATGGCCAGCCTTTTCACCAAGAAAGTATCAACATTTTTGAGTGGCAGAAAACAGTCACATGCCCTTTTATGTTCCCACTGTGGCAGGAGCAGGACCATGAACACAGGCATATGCTGGTTCCTTCCGTGGGACAGGGCTGCCATCCTTCCCTGGGGCTCCGGGCAGCTGCAGGACCGAGGCTATCTCGCAGAGCTGGGTTTGCAGTATGGTTTTCCTGTGTGCTGCCTACACCAGGGAGGGAGGGTGTCTGGGAAGAGGCAGCTACAACCCAGCAACATTCAAATATTGCTCCTGGTCCCCATCCATCCTGGGAGACCTCTGAGAGTGAGCAGGATGGATACTAGACTTGCAGAATTCCCTGTCAACAGCAGCCCAGGTTGAGACACTGACTCTTCATGAATACTTTAGGATTTCCAGTGAAATTGTTTGCTGCTGATTATTCCCTAAACCAAACAGGTTATTTGATTATTATTCTTTAAAATCAATTTTAAACACACATAAAAATAGAAACTTAAATATGAGCCTTAGTTGCTACAGTATTGTCTTCCCACAATATATAATACATTAATCAGATCAGTCTGCTGTATTATGATTCATAAAGTCACCTGTCAAAATGAACGCAGAAAATATACTTTTTGCTTATTACACTTGTTTGTTTTAATTAAATTTTCTGCAATGCCTGCAAGGCCAGTTTGGACAGGACTTTGGACAGCCTGCTTTAGTGGGAGGTTGTCCCTGCTCACATCATGGTGGGTTGGAACTAGGTGATCTTTAAGGTCCCTGCCAATTCAAACCATTCTATGATTCCATGACTCAGATAAATATAGTGTGACTTCTAGTCCTTACTGTTAACTATACTAAGATCCTAATATTCTTTTACATGAGGACAGTTCTTAGAGTGGGTAGTCAAAATAGTCTTAAGTGATATTTTCATATATAAGCAGAAGCTTCAAAAAGTTTTAGAGTACCTCCTGTAACAGTGGAATGAACAATCCAATGAAAACTGTAGCATAAAACAAAGAGGTATCTGTACTACCTGGTGAATTACTGATTTGATTCTAAAAAGAACTACTTTGCTATAAATCAGAACCAAAATGTCAGCACTGTAAAATTTAATTTTGACATAAACATCTGGATTTTAACTGTGCACAGAGGCTCCACCAGGCACAGTTCACTTTTGTGGCAGCATTGAGCTTGGTTCTGGGAATGTGAGTTACAGCACAGGATCCTTATCAAATAGGTGGATTCTGCACAGAGTGTCTAGACGTGAGACCCATTAGCTGTATTTCAAAGAAAGAGAAAACATTAAGTGCCAGTATCTAGCAGATTATGGGTGAAAATATTTTTCTGTAAGTGTCTGAAATTTAACTTCCATATAGAAAATTTCCACCCAGAAATACATTAGAGACTATGCCTAAATTTAAGACACTTGCATTTCTCAACTTGAGCCCACAAAACTAAGCACTTATTTACATTTTCTTCTGAAGAAGAAACTCTGATTTTTGCCTTTTTCCATGACATCTGTGGTTTGTCAAAATCTTTACTTGTTTTTCTGTCCATTAATGATACTTATATCCAAACATGGACCTGACTACAAAACTACCTCTGTGGCTATTATACACAAAGCCAAAACTGGTTATTTCAAATCTATCTTTGGCTTAGTTTGGAAAAGATGTGGTGTAGATGTCAGCACATTTCACAAAACAAGATGTGGCAGGACAAAATATGAATCCAAATAGCAAAAGCACAGCAAAGTATTAAAGCATGTGTTTAAACATAAGAATAAATTTGATGCTGTGCTGAACTGGAATCAAAACAGGATCTGTATTAGATACTTGCTAGATGAATTCCTTTTATGGTGAGTATCTGGCTAAACAATATAAAGAAAGTAACCTTTATATTATCCTCTTGCTGACCTGGTAGTTGCACCTTCTTTTCCACATTAAATAAGCTTCTCTTACTTAGTGTTTGTTCACCATATTTGGCTGAACAGCCCTCTCCTCTACCTTCTCTTTTGAGAGGGTTGGGGATTTCTTGCCCAAGAAAAAATTTCAGACCTAATCAAAATCAGGGTATAGTCATTGTACCATTACAATTTACAGGATGCTCTACTGCTGAAAATTATTTTCTGGTTTAATCATCCTAAACAGACTCAGTTTCTAATGACTGACACCATAAACCTCAAGGACTTATTTTGCTTAATTATCTGCATCTATTTCCCAGTTGGTGACCATTACTGGTTCTTGCACAGCTTTTGAGACTCCATAAACTTTTCTATGGTGAAGTCTTAAGGATTTTTTTAATCCTTGGTGTAACATCATTCCAATAAAAATATTTCAGAAAACATTTTATAAATGTTTGTTCTGCAGTCCCACAGCTTGATATTGTGCTATATGTACCATAGTTTTTGCTTTAGCTTTATAATCTGCTCCCTTTCTCTCTCACGGCTGTTTGGAAACTGTAATTGAAACAGTTAGCTCAAGACAACTCTTGAAACCAAATCATAGCCTCCATATACATATAGTCCCATTCATTACATGGGTAGATCATGTTTTCAGCAAAATACCAGCTTAAAGCAGCTACACTGTTGAAATTACTGGAGCTGCTCTTGAGAGACTGGTCATAAATAATTCTTGGCATTTTAGAACATTCCATGCAAAATTATCTGTAGGGCCTATGATTTGTTTTAAATCTGAACAGGTCACTATGCCATAACAAAGATAAATGTTCAAGACTACAGAGGTCTTCTATTTTATTCGCATCTTCCTAGAAGTGGCAATGTCTTGAAATGTAATCCCTTTATTTCCTGCACAGTGGATTAATTTTTTTTTTTGTGGGTATTAAAACTAAAATAAACAGAAGTGAATTCCAGTGTACACACAGTGAGACAGACCAACATGGTAAACCCCGGATTGGGATAGTTCTTGAATGTAACACTGTATGAGTGATGACTATCTATTTCTCTTGGGAAAAAACTGTGTCCTTCTGATGTTTGGTCAACTAATTCCATTGTTTTACCTGGCTATGAATGCAGATGGTGGATGAAATTGATTAAATGCATCATGAAAAGTCTTTCTCCTAAGCCTCAGCGATAATTGGACCAAGCAATTATTTCACCTTGAGCAGTTACAGAAGTGATGTCAGTATCTCTCAATCCTGTTGTGCACTTGTAATGAAATCTTCACTCAGACTTCACATGTAATTATCATGCTCAAGCTTTGGAGTCCTTTCAGATGCAGTGGGTTTTATTCCAAGGGGTGCCCTCCTCAGTAGAGAACAGGGATGTGTTAAGGTGGCATCTGGGTGGTGCTAGTCATCCCTTCAGTCTGTGCACATTCCTGGGGCAAAGCATAGCAGCCCTGCAGGATGATGAAAAAGCCACCATCAGAAAAATGGGTGATGTCTTCCCTCTCCTTGTTGACCCATGCCAAGCAGTGGGAGCTATAGGTGCAGAGACACAACTCTGTCTGGATGAAGAAGCTGGTGAGTTCCAGAACCAGCTATGCACCCCCTCCCTACCTTGATGTGTACCAGAGATGGGCCGCCTGCTCTGACCCTGCACAGATTTATCACCTCCTGACACCCCTCCCAGAATAGCACTGAATAAAGAGATTCCTTTGCTCACATGCTACACATATCACACCAAACCTGGAGAAGGGAGGTCGGTGGAGTAGGTAGGATGTCATTCCAAAAAGGTTTTATTCACCCCAATGTTTCTTTCTGATAGTCATTTTTATGTGTTGCTTTATAATACTGGAATGAAGTGAGATCATAATGGGAAAGAGCAATGTTTGTACATTATGTTAATAAAAATATTCTGAGATAATGCAGCTCTAGCTTGTTTCTGGTGTTTCTCATATATCTTGTGTATATTATTTATTCGTTTATAGCCTAGGCTGAGGAATTTTCTAGGTTTCTTTCTTGGAATGTGAAATAAGATCATAAAAGTGCCATTTATTTTTTATTAACCTCCTGTTAATGTAACTGGAAAGAAAAGTAAAAAAAAATGCTTCACACCTTCTACCATAGGAACATTGTTGAGCAGGGGAGGGAAGCAGAGGGATCTGCTGCTCTGCATTAATATTGTAGGAATCATGATTTCACAAGCAATGTCAATTTATAAAGAGTTTTCTATAATTTCATTATTGCCATTGATCAAATAAAATGCTTCAGATGAACACAACTATTTTAACTGAAGCTTTCAGGACTTTGAATATGATTTAAAATTAATTAAGGGAACATTTCTAAAGTGAAAGACAAGAAATTTTCACTGAAAAGCAAAGGAACACACACGTTTACTTGCTGGAAAAGAAAAAGATAAAATTACAGAAACTTGTATCTGCTATTCTATTGCTAAAGATGATACTGCCTTTGCTAGCCCCATCCTCTCAGGCATTTGTAATGCCTCAGAATACTGTAGTAAAAAAGGATAGATGGAGCTGGATAAACTAAATGGAAGGCCAGAATCTCATAAAAGAACTAAATGTTCTCCAGACACAGTTGTGAAATTTCTGTGCTTATGTGTGTAACAGAAAACAGGCTCCAGAATTTCTAGAAAATACCTGGTAGAAAGCTTAACTGGCTTAACTTGGTACAGTTACCTAATCAGTTGTTTGTCAAATCTGTGTTTTGATTTCAAGTTAACATTAAACTTCAACTTGAAAGTATGGTTGAAGCATATAGAAATTTTGGTGAACTAAGGAATCAGCCAGAGCAAGACCTCAGTACAGGAGGCTTGGGTTGGTCTGTGACAGCTTCAGAAAAGGCCTCACCTTGCAAAGACCTTAATTTTTCTAAATACCCTTGACTGTGAATGAACTTATGGCCATAAAGCTTTGCTTTTAAAAACTCAGTGAAATTTGTGTAAATTCTCAATATTGGTCTGATAATACTTCTGCATTTTCTGAGTTCTCCCACTGAATTAAAGACCTAAAGCTCAATGTTGGACAGTCTACTCCCAGAAAGATAGTAATACTTTGTTTATAAGGTCCTGTACTACCTGTCAACTTTCTTGATAAAATGTTTGTGACACATTAAATCTTGGATTCTCATTTGAGACACGAAGTACAGGCTACTGGGTTAAGTTTTTCAACAGTTATCTGCTTCAGCTGTGCTCTCCATGCCCTTTTTCCAGCACGGACTTTGGGGAATCACAGCACTGCACAGTGCATACACAGCGTGCAGGAGGCTGTTGCTCACCTGAACTCATGCAGTGCTGCATTTAAGTCACACTTCCCATCTGTCTCATTCCTGAGACCACCAGGGTGCTGCTTTCACAGCCAAGCACTAATCCTGGACACAGCTCTGGCATCTCAGTGTGGTGATCCTGTTGTACCAGGTCATGTTTCTCTGTTCTAAAGGAGTGGACATGTCTTACCCTTCAGCTTGGTGGGGGCTTTAGTGTACTGCATGCAGAGCAGAGAGTGTCCAGCCTCATGTGGAGAGATGTTTGAATAAGAGATGTGCAGTAGCAGAGCTCTGCTCTCAAAGAACCTGGCCTGCATAACTGTTTAAAGGAAAGCAACACATTTTGGTAATGTCAAGTGTCATTTTAACAGAATTTAGTAAGTTGTTTGTGGATACCCTTAATTTGTCAAAAGTACTTGCTAGCTCTGACTAAAATTGTCATGACTGGAATATTCGCAGTGAAAGGTCAGATCGTTAAATCAACTCTTGTGCTTGTAAATGCCACTTGTCATAAGATGATATTAATGAACATCTGTGTCACTGAATAAATTATTAAAAAAATAAAATAAACTCTTAATTTTTGCTAACAATTTGGTAAGTCAATAGATTGTACTTTTGTTGTTTTTGGGTAGGGACATGGGGTATTAGTCAGGAATAGTAAAGCAAATGAATAGTTTCTATGTCTCTTCTCATGCATGGGAAAGTTAAGAAAGGACATCCTTATTTATTGTTGGAATAACTTTTTTCCAAAACATCGTATTATTCAGTCTCAAAATATCAGCCACATTAATTATCTGGAGACATAGAAGGGTTTCACATTCTTTGGATTACAACCTAACATGACTTAAAAGAGAACAGTTTACTGGTGTTCTATGGTATAAATATTTTGATTGGTAAGTCGTGTAGATTTCAAAATTGAACTGTTAACAATTCTTGTTTCCCTTCCGAAAAATCCTGTCATACTAACTGTATGCTGGCTAGCAGCTAGGAATTCAGTGGGACAGAGGACTTCCTGGGATGTTGCTGGAGGAGTCTTAGGTGACAGGAGTGAAACATGATATGATTTATTCTCAAACACCAGGTTTTGGGTTTGGGTACTGCCTGGTTTACAGGCAGATTTGGGTGACCTACCACTGTGGCAGCGTGAGCGACTAGGAGACCTGCACTAAAATGGGAATTGAATCAGAACTAAGATCTAACACAGATGTTATTGCTTTCAAGAACAGGGATGTTGTACAAAAACAAGCAACTATTTGCCTAAAACTGTGATCTTGGTCTCATCCAACATTTGTTCCTCATGTGGTAAGATCTAAGATTTTACTACAGAGTTGTCATGGTTCAGATACATGCCCTGAACAGAGAGCATTCTGCCAGGTACTTTTTAATGACTTAATCTAAGATAATTTCACTCTTTAAAAGATAAATTCTGCAAGGCTTAAGTAAGGCAGAAATTAAAATCATCAGTGATATTATTCTCTGCTGTCCACATACTATGCTTCCCATTCTGCTTAGTCAAGAGATTTTTGTTCTGTTTTAGGCAAAATGCATTTGTGTTTACTATGCATATATGTATACCAAAATGCTTTTGAACAAAAAGCAGCTTATCATCCTCTTCTCAGTGCAGGATTTGTGGACATTGAGACTGAGCCAAAAATAACCTAAAAGCCTTTTTCTCCCCTGAAAATTGTGTGATGCAAAAAGGTCTTTTTATTGTACTCAACAGAAAGTCAGCAAACTACAAATCCTTATCTGGGTGCATGTAATGCTGATATACTCACTTGTCTTTATTTGTCAAACATAATGGCAAGAATCTCTGTGTCAGTATTTATTAATAAAATCAGCTCCTGTGGAGAACAGCTGGTCCAGTTTCCCTCCTTTTTAGGCATCTGAATTATTCAAGCTGCTATTAAAGAAGAGCTTGGGCTAGTCCTTGTTGTTTGATTTTGTTAAATAAATAAATGAATGTGCACATTAAAAACCTTGTAAAAGCCTCACTTTTCTCTTCTGCAGTACCAATAATGCAAATTTATCTATATTCTGCTTTAAAGAAAGGTAGGTCTTTGAAGTAGTTATTTTCTTTGCTATTCTATTATTAACTTGAATATTACTTTACAATACACAGATATTTATAAATATTTTCAACTGCTTTCTCTACCTCGTCTGTGCTAGTTACCAGCTCTCCCTCATCCTTATGGGCTCATTATCCTATGAGATTTTCTTTAGTTGGTTTCTTTTTTCTCTAACCTCTTATCTGCCTTCTTTACATTTATTACATTGTCATAATTTCATGCATGATTCAATTTTCCTCATCTTCCACTATTTTCTCATGAAGTTTGGGAATACATGTATTTTGATGCTGAATTGCAAAACTGAAGGAATCTTATTTCTGTTTCATTCACCAAGATGAAAGCTTTAGTAATAACACTTTGCCTTATTGCCTTACTTTTTCTTATATCTTGTGTCTTTACTGTTTTCTCCTGGACTTTTAGATGTCTATAAATACCTTAAGTAACTGAAGAAGTTGCTATGTGTAGGTTAATTCCCAGCTGAATAATGCTGGATATAATGATGATCATTTAGACCCTCTCTTGAGTCTTTGAGGTTGCATTTGATTGATTTTCTAAGGTGCTGGAGAAATGGGGTATATTGATCTCAGTATGTGAGTCATGCAGGCTAGCAAACACAGTCCTTATGTTCAAAATCTGATGGCTATTGAAGTCCACCTTTATGCTTCATTCAAATTTGCTTCCTTGTCCATTTCTTTTTCCAACATTTGCCATGGCTGCCCAAAACCACTAAAAGGTCTGTCCTTGTATGTGGGTGCATATGGAGGTTATTTTTAATGTTCTCTTCAGGATACTTTTGATACAAATATACCTGCTATCAGTATCTAACAGCTCATCTTTTACAAGAAAGGGCAAATGACAACAGAATGAAAACTTTTCCCCTTTCTTACTGACAGGCCTCAGAATCAATGTAAGGGTCATGCATGTGTCACCTACGGCTATTTTTTCATCACTGGTCTGCAAATTGGTTTAGTGTACTAGGATACTGCTCTATTTATCTTTGCTCTTATTTATTACTGCTTTCATTTTTAAATCCTCTTTCTCTCTGTCAGAGTCCCTTAGTCCTTTAATGCTTCTAGAAATAAATGCATGTTGACTGACTCACTGCACTGGTTTTTACCAAGTTTTCTGCTCTCTGGGTAGAATTCAATGCTGTTTGTCAGCAAGGAGGGTTATATGTTGGTGAATACTGGCACCAGTGAATGTGCTGGTACTTAAATTCTTAAATAAGATGGCCTTTGTCTCTTTAAAAGAAAAGAGATATGCAATATACAAGGCAGTTTTTGGTCTGTCGCAAATACTGATATTATTATTTGGTCCCCAGTAATTGAGTGTAAAGGAATGTTTCTCTCTTCTTTACTGTGTTTCACCTTTCCTTACTATTTTTCTTGCAGTGCCTGCCTGAGTTAGCCTGAGGGAATCTGTCTGAATATTCATAATAGATTCACTTTTCAAAATCCTTGCTTTGAGCCATAACTCAAGTCGCCTGAATTTTTAACCCAGAAGCACAAGTTAAAAATAGATCTTTCAAAAAGGACATGCTTATATATACTTAATTAATGCAATGGGGAAACAAAGAATGAATTATAAGGGGCAATAAAAAATAGAGAAGTATAACCATCCTGTTTCTACCTGCCTGAGTTATGTGCACCTTTATCAGGTCCAGATTTAGTGTGAGGAGAGAAAAGCACATCATTCTGTGCTCTTTCCTTCAGATATCTTGGTTCACACAAATCTGATTCCTTTTGGGCTGTCTTTGGAGTCTCTGAAGAGCCCTGTTAAACTATGTAAAATCCCAGACTTAACTATTATTACCGGGACAATGTAACATTGAAAGATGCTTTGGTATGAAGGTTCATCATCCAAATGTAAACGTGGCTGTGAAAATTTGGGCCCTCAGTGGTGAAGTGCTGGGTACAGAGCTAACACCAAAGAGACTTGCTATCAGAAGGTTGCTACAGCACTTAACTTAGCATGTTCTAGCCTCCAAATATTGCAGGAAGAAATACAGATCCTGGAGTTAGCTCCTGGAGACAAGCATAATGCAGGTTATTTTATTGGAGGTTAAGAGGAAGCTTATAGATTGTACTTGTTTACAACGTCCCTGAGAATTTCCTGAAATGCAACAGGTCATGACTAGACCTAGATCAGCTCTACCCAACAGACTAGCCTGTCCTGGATCTTTCCTTTTTTATTGCTTACATCACTGACAGGCAATGTGTCTGAAGAAGTCAGGCTCTGTATCATATGCTTGACATGCAGGGGGTTGG
This sequence comes from Pomatostomus ruficeps, assembly GCA_013400735.1. Lineage (NCBI taxonomy): Eukaryota > Metazoa > Chordata > Aves > Passeriformes > Timaliidae > Pomatostomus > Pomatostomus ruficeps. Next base: position 30,369 of record VYZT01025135.1, read on the forward strand.
TTCAGCAGCCCAACCAGCTTCCTGTTGATGCATGTGTTTGTTGTCCTGAGTTTTGCAGTTCTTCAATGTTTCTCTTTGCTGTAGTACTTTCTCACGCATGCTGTTGTAAACATGGCCATGTTTTGTTAACTGTCCTTGTTGTTTGTCATTCCATTCTCCTAGGCGGAGACATATGATAGATTTTTCCTTTGACCAATGGAATTGAGAGGTAGTGATTTCTACCTCCAATCCACGGTGATTTGTAAAAACATATAAATAAAGGTCAGAGGGTTCTGCCCTCTCTCTTTTTGCCCTCTCTTTTGCTCGCTCTCAGTGGTCTCTCATTTTGGCTCTCCTTTTGGCTCCTTGGCCCAAAGCCAGGTTGGGTGTTGCATTCAGATCCTCTAATATGTTTAGCAAATAAGTCCCAAAGATTATTTCCTGCATGTGCTCAGACATAGTGGTTCCCTCCTAGTAGGTTTGTTTTTCATGGAGTCTCAGATATTTACCATGCATGCTGCTTTACATACCTAGCTACTTATTTACAGGAAATAGGAGGTGGGTAAGTATCTTGGAGATGTCCACTCTCCTGCCAAACTTGCAGGAGATAAACAAGTAGAGAGATGCATGTGACATGATACTCCACTCCTCCTTCCTTATCAATCATAGCTAAAACAAAGCATTGACTCTGGCAGAGAGCTCTGAAAGAGATGGCAACTCTTTGAGGCCACTTTTCTTAGAACACAGGAGCTGATGTGTAAGAAATCAAGCAAGGATGGCCAGAAACCAGATACCCTATTCCTGGAAGTCTTCAAAGCCAGGTTGGATGGGGTCCTTAGCAACCCGATCTAGTGAGTGGAATCTCTGCCTATGGCAACAGATGATCTTTAAGGCCCCTCTCAACCCAAACCAGTCTGTGAGTCTATGATCTGCACCAAGACAGATCATATTTATCACTTTTTTCAGAAGTGTAATCTGAGACATTTTTTCTTTTCCCCCTCATGATAGTATAAGGATTAAATGTTTCTAAAATCTGTTAGCTGAAGCAGGCCTCGGAATCTGTTAGCTAGGATAGGCCTCAGAGATTGTTAGTTAGTGTAGGCCTTGGAAACGGGAGATGTGAATTTCTACTTGTGATTGCTTAGAACATATTATATTGTTTCTGTTAAACCATGCGAACCCCCACCTGTGTATCCACCTACAGAAACGCTATGGGAACAGGGGGCTTAGAGCCACGCTTGAGTGAAAACAATCTTGGAAAGGGGGACGGGGAATCATACTAGGGTAAACATAATCTTGGGGAAGGTTTTTCCAATAGAACAATGTTAAGCTAATGATTAATGTATGATTAACCAACTGTCATGTAACGGAGAGGGTATAAAATGTGTTCACTCCGAATCCATGTGGAAGTCGGATTTGGGTCCGTTACCCCCGATTTCCAGAGCTCTTCCAATAAAAGCACCACATGTTATCATCCCGTGTGATAATATGTTTCTACGCTAACACTCAGAGTCCTTCTGGACTGCAAACCTGGCTGCCAGCTCTGCAGGGAATCTGGAGAGTTCCATGCTTCTGGGCTGGCTGTACATTCAGAAACATCTGTTTGCCAGATCCCACAGGAGACTTCCTTGGCACATGATCCATTGAGCCAGACTGGGAGGGATGTCCATGCTGGTTTGGGAGCTGGTGTGGAGCAGGGCACCCTCTCCTGGATCCTGCAAAAATGATTGAGATCCCCTATGTGGAGACAAAGAATTTCCAAACAATCCCAGAGTTCCTGTTAATGCTCACCCGTGTTCTGAGCCACTAGAGTATCCCAGACAAAGGAACGGAATTTTCCAGAATTCAGAGGCCTCTAGATCTTCACAAAATGCATAGTGGATGCTTTTTAGTTTTAGCTGCAATTAATTGCATATTATTTATATACGTACACATTATTTCTCTGCGTTATTTATAGGCAATGATATGCATATGGCATATATTTCTTTGTGTATCTCATTTATACACTGTTATGAGATACTCAAACTGTAGTTTTATGGAAAAACAGAATATGAATGTCTGTATAATTTTTAATTGAGTATCTGAAAGAAGAGTCTTCAGTTTCTAATTAAAAAGACGGAAACTCACTGTGGTTTATTAATTATTCCAACTTCACTTACCTTGCCTACGTCTCATCTTTAGCTTTATCAACGTTATTTTAATAGGCTACATATAGTCTTCTTTTTTCCTTCCACTTCAGCCAAGGGAGAGCAAGAGAAGACTTTAACTACCTTTTCAAGATTTAAAGAAGTCACAGATGTTTGCACTATATACCTTACTGTCAAGGTAAGAGTTTTGGAGCAGCTGTAAGGGCCTCTTTACTGTATAAAACATGATTTTACACCATTAAAGATTTCTGATTTGATTTGTGTCAAAATGTGTCTGCAGAATCAGAGAAGAGGATGATACACAGCAAAGTCTTTACAAGCTTTTGATTGCATTGAAACCAGACTAATCACTTAATTTAAGAAAACAGTGGAAGATTAGGAACAGCTGTAGAGCCTTACAGCTAGGACAGACTTAGGGTGGACATTCCAGAATTGTAAAGCAGTATGAAAGGAGCTGCGTATCTTCTGAGTGGGAGCTGAAGAAAGTAATATAGAAAATAAAGTTTGTAAAAGAAGGTAAATTCACTGCCACAGACACATGCTGCAAGCCTTCAAAGCAGGGGTTCTGAATTTGGTGTACAGAGCACTGGGGAGCTGAGTCAGGTCTAAAGACAAAGATGGGAGCATAAGTTTGTTCCTATGTGGAAAAAACAGAAAGAATGCTTAGCATGAACCTCTGGAAAATGTATCACTTCACAGGACTAGAATAGCTAAATAAACGAACCTTCATCATAATCACAAGGCCTGGACTTATTTCAGAGGCGATTTTATGATAATATAAACAGGTTTCTGATAGTGTACAAGCTAGCTTGGATGGTGAAGTCCATTACTGCAAGTCACATATGTTAATATTTGAATTATTCCTTTTAACCTGACATAGTCGTGTGGTGTGGTGTTTTGGATTTACCTTAAAAATCCCAACAGGACTTTGCATATTCTTACCTGGCTGTAAAGCTTATGAATGACCATACATTGCATCTATTTTGTTTTGTAGGGTGACGAGGTATGGCCTCAGGGGTAGCTGTGCGTACTCTCGAATTCAGAACACCCAGACTTTAAAGTAGCCTCCCTTCAGGTCTGTGTGATGGCAACACCAGGGTACAAGTGCTGTGGAGTGGAGACTGGAGGCTTCAATTAGATGCAGTACAATTGCAGAAAGGTGCTTGACCTGGCATGCCCTATTTTTTCCTATTTTGTAAGCTGCTGTCTGTGTTGGGAATTGCAGCCTTGTATTTACACAGTGAAATGGCTTTTCCAGAAAAGCAAAAAGCAAAGAAGGATCTCTCAGAGATAGCTGCGTGCCTTCACAGCAGGGCTATGAGTAGGTGACACAGGGAAAAAAAAACACTGAGTGAAAAGCTGGCCATCAGAGCCTCTCATTGATTAAATATTAGGATGAGAACAAAGATGTTTGTCCAAGGACTGTTGTAGCAAAGTTTTCCCGAGTTCAGAAGAGTCCTTGCTCCTCTGAAATATCTAATGGAAATAGCTCTTGGGGTTATTTAATCTGTGCAGACTTTGCCATTCGAATTTCTTGTCTTTTTCCAACCAGCATCTCTCTATCCTTCCTTTGCCTCCCTTGGCAAAGCACTAGAGACAGGGGGTATGGTGACTATGACACACCAGACCAGATGCATTGGAGCAAGGCAGAAGAGAGGGAACTTAAAAATGTAATCGCACAAGCTTCACATTTAAAAATACTCAATGAATTGTTTGCTGTAAAATGCTGCAGAATGATGACTGATTAATTCAGTGACTATACTCCAGAACTGACCAAATCTGCTGCCAGTGCTGCAAAATAAGCAATGCAGCAGAACTCTGTCATTCTAACACCTCCAGCTCAATGCACAGCCCTCTTTCTGAGGGATTTTCTTTGTCAGACCCTAAACCCTTCCATATGGGACAGGTATAATGATTTTAGTGTACAATTAGAAGTAAAAGACTCCTGACCAGTGATGTTTCTCTTATGGTGAAAGATTTCCTTGTGGAGGAGAGTTCTCCTGGAGTTAGGTCTGAGAAACCATATAAAGAGCTTCAGATAGGAGGTAGAGAAGGAAGGAGCCTTCGGGAGAGACTTTCCATTTCCATAGTGGTAGACACAGAGAAAGCAAATTGGAATGTGTTTGCAGAGAAGGTAACAGCCAAGATCAGCTGGGAATGCCCAATGCTTGTGCAGATGCAAATAGAAATTGGGAGATAATGTAGCTGGTAAAGAATTTTCCTGCTGCTTAGAAAGTGGGATTTTTTTTTCTTTCCTTCTTCAGGAGAAGAAACAGTTTCTTTCTAAGAAATTGCAAGAACAAGGACACAGGAGCAAGATCCCTGGATTCTTAAAAATGTCAGTTCATATGTCTTAGCTGCAAGCTTTTTGATTAAATTAATTGGTAGGCTTGACATATGAGCAGATATTTTCCCCAAGATTAGGCAAGTAGGTGTCATGGTATGTTTCTTTCTTATAAAACTCATTCTGTAACTGGTGGTGTGGCTTGTTCCCAAGTATCCCATAGGAAAATTTTGCTTGTCAAAACACCCATAAATACATTTCAATATGTCAAGGACCTCTCTCTCCCTATAACCTTATTCTCCTCTCATCTGCTCCCATTTGAGATTTTGTGAAATAGTCTTGCAAGAAAAGAATATTTTATTTCAGTTTAACTGTTTTTAAGACTATTTCTAATGTGGCAACCATAATTACATCCAAACATCAAACATCCCGCAATGTTCTAGGGCATGAGGGGGAAAAAAAAAGCCAAATGAGTCAGACCAAAGTGATGTTTCATGTAGCTCAAGTTAAGACAGACATGACTTCTGAGCATTTAATTGTAAATCAAGGAAGTAATGTTTCCAGGTTTCTGGAGTCAGAAGGCTTTGGAAAATATCAGTGATTTCTGTTCCCAAAAATTATTTCCTTAGAATATTTTTCTGACATGAATGTGAAATCTTGTTCAATTGTTAAAGAACCTAGTTAATTAAAAAAAACAGGTGCTAGAAAGAACTGATTTATAGAATAACTTTGCTGAGTACATTAATTATGAGTTACCTCAGATCAGTTAAAACAAGTTTAAAATTATGATGAAGATTGTATGAAATATAATTGTTATAAACTTAGAGAATTGTTTATTGTGATTTCCAGATTCTTTTAGTGTTAGAGGAGAACATCAGGTGTTTAAAAGAGACCTCATGCTATCTTTAGATGACAAGTTTCAAGGACAAAAAGGTTTTCCCATATGGGTAGGCTGGGATCCGAGCACATACAGCTGAGTACAGAGAGGAGTTTAATATCAGGAACTGTCAAAATTTAATTACTAACGAGGAAAGTGTATACAACAAGGAGATGCATTTAATGTATCTTTCTACACTGAGCAGACTAGAACAAAGCTTTAGCTTATTATCCAATATCTAAACCTGTATGAATTTCAGTGACCATTTCTAGATGTTGAGGTGAAAAGTTCACTTTTTACTGCCTGTCATCCATGACACGTTTTCTCCAGTAACCTTTCTTTTGTATTTTTTGTGCCCAAATTGCACAAAAAATTCTAATTTTTAGAGCAAGATTGGCTTATATCCCCTAGCCAGATTTAGGAATATGGTTTAATGCTTTATAGAGTGCATTAACATGACTAAAACACTAGCACTGTTGATACAGATTTCCTCTTTGATGTCTTGGTAATAAACAATCTTCTATCCCTGTAAAGCATTCAGTGTACTGAAGCTGAAGGGTGTGGCTGGAGTATCCTTCAAAACTCCAAAGAGCCTGCAGTACAGGCCCTGGTGTTGGCTGTAGGCATCACTATCTTTAATTCCTCCTTTGGTGTGCAGTTATTGTGGTTGGCTCCTTTTGTATTAAATTAGAGGTTTCTGGTAATAAATTATTTTACATATAAGAGCACAGATCCTAAATTGATTGTTTCTGCATGTCTTAAGTTTAGAAATCAATACAAAACCTTCAGCTGGCTTCCAAAAATTGAGTCAGTGGGATGGACATAATTTGATTGTCTTCCTTACAGGGGGTTTGTTCTTTGATATTGTTGTAAAAAAATACTAAAAGAAAAATTGGCACAGTGGAGCTGTAACCAAGACTTTAACCAGCCTTCTTGTCTGGAGAGGGAGTCTTGCTCCCTGCCAGTGTCTCCCACCCACATGGCCTAAGCTTGCACCTTGGCTGCCTCAGAGAAATATCTGTGCCAGCTGTTCTGCCCAGGAGACATAGCCCACATCTCAGCTCTGTTGCTGAGCCTCTGTGCTAGGATGAGCTGTGCTGTCACACAGTGTGTGCTGGTGTATCTCACCACCCTGCTGGCACTGGTTTTCCACAATCTGGATGAGACTGCTGTCTGCCAGGTAGTGGACCAGTGTCACTGTCTCTGTTCTTGAAAGACATCCCTGGGCACTATTTGTGACCACCTTCCCATCCACAAACAGGCATTTTGGCGCCACAAAGCGCCACAAAGCACCACAAGCCCAGATGAACAACAGAGGGGGTGGTACTCATGGATGTAAAGGCTCTGAAGTGCTCTACTGGGAAGTGTTCCTGCTCTGCTGCAGGAGCAATGCCCCTCCCAGGGCCAGTGCCAGTGCCAGTGGAGAGGAACCCAGCCATGCCCTCTGGGGTCTTACTACCTTAGCCCCCAGAAGATTTTGCTGTGATGGAGGCCTCAGAGGCCACCAGCTGCAGCTACCCTGGGAGTGAGGTCTGTATTTAAAAATGCTGCTGGGACTGACTGTATGGCTGGTTTTGCCTACTAGAGGCTGCTATTTCACACAAATGTCTGCAGGCAAGACTGAACAACCACTGGGGTATACTGCTTAGCTAGACCAATGCCACTCATGTTTGTTTGACTAATAAATGCTTGTTTTGCTATGTGAGACGTAATTTCCTCATGAACATCCTAAAATTAACAAAGCATGCCTCTTTCAGTGTCAGGTCTCTCTGTCTTTTTTTTTAAATTAATATTTGTTAGCAATTTAAATGTTAACAAACATTGAACAAACACTAGACTAGTCCTCAAAGAAAAGGTGATGATCAAATCAACCCTTCTGAAGGTAATTTAGGTAACTGCCAAAATCCCTCCTATACTTCTCTTCCTAGGGTACTGTAAGAGACACTAAGTTAATGATGGAAAACTGTAGACCTAATTAACAAGAAAAATTTTATCTTTGCCGTCTCCCCATTAAATCGAGGCTTTTACCAACAGGAGACACATAAGAAGCTCAGATGTATAATCACAGTCAGCTTTTATTTCTGTGTTACAGACAATATATGCAAGAAAATCCCTAGGATCCTACAACTGCTCTAATCTTTATGGTATTGCCTTGTCTAAGAGAAAATGGCAGCATTGTGCTGTTTGGAATACATTACAAGTGATAAAAGCAGTTTGAAGATGATCAGTGTCATAGGATCAGATGTGGTCTTTCTGTGCAGGAAAGATACCAGAGCTATTGTACAACTTGGAAGAAAATGGTATCAGCTGTATTACAGAGTCCTTTAGGAACTTTTTACTCAAGGGACTGCCCTCACTGTTGCCTTTCCTCTGCCACTCCATCTGGTTAGCCAGCATGCAGCTCCTAAAACATCTTCCACCTTCACAAAGAGAAATGAGCTCTGCTGTGAATAGATGTGAGACAGGGTGACTTTATGTGTACCATTGGATCAGTCTGATCTGACTTTCCCCAATTCTGACAGCTATTTAGGATCATGGTTTTTGAAGAAAATATTTATAGGACTACAGACATAGAAGTAACTTAGGGAACTTCAAACAAAGTGACCCAAAGACAAAAACAGACCACAGGAGCAGCACAGCCATTCCATTCCTAGCTCAGATGAGCCAAGAGATGGCCTCAACAATGGTTTGCAACCCCTTTCCTGACTCCCCTTGAGCCATCCCAGACTGGGCCCTGCTCCACAGAGAAGTGAGTGCACCAAGCATTTCACTTCACTCTGCAGAGACCGGGCTCCAGCCCTGGACTCCCTAGCAAGGGGAGTTGTTTGCTTTTAGATGGTGTTACTTGAGGAGCCATCTTCCCAAGCTGAAAGGCGCAAATCAAGGAGAGACATTGAGGTAGACTTTCCAGGGACCCATCATGCTCTCCTAAGCAAGTTACTGTGGCAAATACCATAGTTTGTCTCAGAGCTGAGCAGGGAAACTGCTCCTGCTTGAAAATCGATTCCTGGACCTTGATGGCACCCCATTAAGCAATATGGGAGACCAGGGAATAGAGACGTCGTGACAGCATTTTGGGACCAACTAAGGAAGAACGTCACTAGAGTCACTGTGCTGCTTCTGTTTCTCTTAATGGCCTACTGATTTAATAATGTTAATGGCCTTCTACCAAAGATAGGATTTACAGGAATTAAAGTCAGTTTCTGCTCAGGATGTATAGGCTATGTTTTGGCCACTATACAGGAATTAATAGTGGTTGCCTTCAAATATATTCTTAAAAGAGTTGCTCAAGTTTTGCTTTCACAGATGAATTGCACCCTCTCAGAATAAGAGATGAAAGGGTACATCTAAAGCAACATGTTTCAAAAGTTAATGGTTTAAAAATGGGATCACAATTCCTTCAAAGCTTCTTATAATTTTGGCTGTCATTATGAAACATTCAGGCAGAGTAAAAGAAGCAAGAGATATTCCTATGCCTTGATTGTAGACCAACGTGACACCAATTTATTTCCCTGCTTTCTTTAACTTTCTGCTTGCAACAGTTAGTCTGACAATGTAAGGTTTCTCCATCGATTTGCAAAGCATGTTAATAATGTATTCCAATCACAATATAGGCATTCAAAATATGTTTATAAATTAGTTTTGCATCAGTGTCAAGCCGCCTGCAATCATGTATAGAAAGCTACTAAATCCAAAATCCTAGTAGCACTGGTTTTCACCTCTATAGAAATTACTTTGTTGAAGTACTCTACTGAAGTAAAGCCTGAAATTTAAAATGCAAAGTTAAAAACAATTTTAAATTAAATTGTGTGTGAACTGAAACAGTATATCTTAAATTACTTTACTCTCCTTTCCTCCATATGTATATTTAGTACTTCACAAATTTCTGCTGGCTGAATTGATTTTTGGTGATGGAAGAAATTGCATATGTTTAATTATGTTGAGAACCATCTCTGTTTTTTTGGAGTAAGGCAAATGATTCAACATGACTCTCTGTGCTGTTTGCTTTCTGTTTTTCCCCAGAGTCTTGACTTGACAGTAGTGTGAAATAGATGTCTGGTAGCATTTTGGTTGTCAATGTCAGCTGGCAGTCTCCTGCTCTGGTATTCTTCTGGCCTAATATTTCTCTCTGCAAAGTTACAACTGGCTGTAGACTCTGGTTGTGGACAATGGAATGTGCTGCACTTTCATTTGCTGAGGGTATCTGTAGGGAGCTCTAGCCAATTTCCCAAAACAAATACCCTCTGCCAGGGTCAGAACACTCTGGTGATGGAAATCTTAGGGCCAAGGGGCTGTGAGGAGTCAGGTGACCAGTGGATGGGGTGAATGTTGGCTGGTCCAAGGACTTTGTGTTGATGATAGTCACTATTATTACAGGTCCCTCCATGGGGAAGTTTTGGACGTGAACGAAGAGAGCTGATACCATCACATGTATAAGAGGTCATCCGCAGTGGGTGTCAAACTTCTGTATGAAGAACCACAGTTTAGGAACTTTTCTGAAGCTTCTGTGATAAATGAGGCCACTCCTGTCACCAAAAAAGTACCCACTGTGTTACAGAAAATTGAAAACTAAAGCCTCTATAACCATAGCAGCAAATTCATCTTGATCTAGAGAACACTGCTACTACTGCAATAGTAGGATAAGAAGCATAGAGAAATGTTTTATCTTGACTCCACTAGCAATTAAATAATTGCTGTACTTCACAAACTGTAAAAGCAAGTAGCAAACCATGTAAAGATTTCTTAATCTTACATTTATATTTCAGTTCTACTGTAATATGCTATGAATTTTTTTCAACAACAATGGTTTGGTCAATCACTTTATTATTTATTATTGCAAAGGAAGAAAAAAACTCAGCCCTGTTGTGTATGGTCCATCACTTAGCTGCAAATGGTTAAATTATACAGGCAAGGCTGCTTAGTATGACCCTCACAGTCTAGAGGCCTTTTGCAGACTGCATTTTTTATCTTAAAAGTTATGATTATAGCTTCTTCAGTTGAAAATTACTGGAATTACTGGTCCAGATCATAAAAAATTTACTTAAGAAATGTAGTCATTGACCAAAGGAAGAACAGATTTTTGAATGTCAAGTCTAATGTAGTGAAAAAATAAAGAAAACTATTTTTTCTAAGAGATTTTTAGGTGGGATTGGTCCACAGCAGATCTTATAAAAAAGCTCAGTCCAGAGAGTGTTCAGAGAGGTCCTGGAAGTATGTTAAAGATGGCTCTCATATTTGAATTTGGCAATTTCTCACTGTCTCCCTAAGAGTCAGAATTCTGCTCTTCCTCTCCCTGTCGCATTCTTCCCCAGCCCCACAGGGCCCTGTGGCAGTGCCATGCTCAGGGATCACGTACCCTGGCTGCCCATCTGGCCCTTCTCTAGCTGCCCCTTGTCCCCATGTTTGCCTGGTTGGCTGGAAGCTGTTTTGCATTGCTCTTGCATGGGTGTCTTCTTGCTAATCCAGTGTTTTGGAATTAATTGCTTCCAAATAAGGTCCCTACAGCATGATATTACACCCCTTGTGTGCACTGGACTCCTGGTGATGTCCTGTATTCACCTGCTTGATGCTTGGGATCCTATCCAAGAGAGACTGCTTGGTTTAGATGGGACTGTTTGATGAGCACTGTCATAGGAAACTCCAGGTAGTCTATGGTCATGAAAGAGAGAGAAAGGAAGACGAGATTCAGAAAGTACAGAAATGCCTGGCCGCATGTTGACTTTTATTGTGACAATGCTGAATTTTGTGATGAGAAGGGGGACAGATGTGTGATGTGCATCTGTCCATACATGTATGATGTCTCAATACTGCTAATTCTTCTCTGAGCTCTTCCTTTGGCTCTTTTTTCTCTCATCACCCATATCTCCTGTTTTTCCTTCCCAAAATCTGGAAATACTGGTGAATCTTGGTAGTGAGCATGTGTAAACAAGAACTAAAGAAACCCCAGGAAAAAAAAAAAAAACCAAACCAGATTCAGTCCTGCCAAAAACAAATCAAAATGAGTGCTTTAAGAAAAAGATATATCCTCAATGCACATGTTTGCACATAGGACTCTAGGGAAAAGTTCCTGCTAAGACCCTCTCAAGCACAGAAGAATGCATGAAAGAAATATCTATATAGCTGATTCCTAAATCTTCAATAAGATGGATCACACCTTACAAAAGGCTTATTTTGCTTTACTGACTAGAAAGGAATTCAAGGTCTTTCTCTGCAAACCTTAAATGAGACATGATATATAAGATTTCCTATTTTTCATTCAAAAGAGTGTTAAATGAGTGTAGATGGTCCATTGACATTTGCATCCCTTGTCTGAAATGCAGAAGAGTGAGTCAACTCTGGTTTTGCAAATTAAGTTCTTTCATCATACATCTTGCCAAATGCATTACTAAAACACTTAATGACCTAGGAGCTGACAGTAATAAAAATAGATTAAATACTCCAGATTTCAGCACTACTTTTGCCTAGGAATGGAAAAAAGTGTCTATCATTGACTATACAAAAATATTTTTAATAAGGATGGAACACTATCAGTAGGTAGCTGAAATGCATTGGAAATCCAAAACAAGTTGGGTAACAGCATCAGTGGAAATTACACATTTTAATGCCTTAATTGCAACACACTGCCCATTAATTGTATATCTCAAACTAACTGGTGCTTTACAAGACTATAGACATCAGGAAGTGCCTGGCTGAAGTGTCTGAGATTTGAAAGTAGCAAGCCATGGTATGGAAAGACATTGTTCACTGTTAGTGCCATATTAGATAAAACATCTTCCCTGTGCTTGCATTTAGGAAAGGGTTTTCTATGCTGTGTGACTTTCTGTAGAATTTACTAACTTATAAAAGTTGTTTGTTTCCATTTCCCCACAACAGTTCAGAATCAATATTGATAATTATAATGAACACTATAAATCATATTACTGTTGCTGTTTTATTTTAATCTTTACTTAAAAAGATAACAACCTAAATCTGCTGTTNTTAAAAAGATAACAACCTAAATCTGCTGTAATGAGGAATGGAAAGAAAGTCTTTTTGGTATGAATACTTAGGGAAAGAGTGGAAGGGAATGCTCCTTATGCTTTCTTAAATGGAGAACATGGTGGCAACCTGAAGAACATCAGTGTTATGCAGAGTAATGATACCTGTGCATATATTCAGAATAGAACTGTAGCAATCTCACCTGCCATGTGTAACAGATTTTTTAAAACATTTCAGAAGTCTGTAACATACAATCCCAGAGAGATGGGAGACAGGGTTTACCTGAGAAAGTAAGATTTTGGTTTTTAACATGGTTTGTGGTTTAATACAGAAGTCTGATTCAATATTAATATCTTCTGTGTTTCTACTAAAAAGATAAATTTGTGTCTCCATAGTCTGACATCTGACAATGTCTAGACAAATTTTTATTATCTGAATAACTTTCTCTCATATAATGGCTGAAATTTGATGTTCATACCATATTAAATTTAAGTGAATTGTGCCCTGTCATAACTCAGTTGTATTTGCTTATCTGGTAGCTTCTTTGTAATATAAATATCATAATTTTTTATTGCTTCTAATAAAACCTTTAAATTCCACTTTTTATGTTTCTAGGTGACTAGCTGTTCGTGTCTGGGCTGAGGAGAGGAAGATGCCTCAGGGAATGCTCAATAACTCTGAAGTCCTGAAGCACGGGAAGGGAGGCCTGGGCTGGCTCAGGTATCTAGCACAGTGCAGCATGACCAGGAGGGAAGAAGACCATGGGACCAGCTCTTCCCCATGTATGGGTTAACAGAACAGTAACTGGTGTGGTGCAGCTTGTAGGACTTGAGGAAAAGGATGAGGAGGAGCACGTAAATAGTCCATGTCACTTCCTTGGAGCATCCATCAGCATTTCAGATTTCAGTGTTCTGCTTGATTCAGCGCAGGCAAGACAGTTTGGGCTAACTCCAACAGACGAGACCTTCACAGCATCTTGCAGTGGGTGACTTCTTGGTGATTGCCAGGAAACAGATGTCGGAGGGATTATCACTCCAGACACATAAGCACAGTCCAAGTCCTGAGCCTTGACAAATATAATAGCCAACTCATAGGACTTCTCAGTGGTTTCTGAATGGGATTCATCTGCCCTAACTTTGGCAGATAGATATAGAACCCTTAAATGGGTCCTCTGCATTATTACTCTGTTTCCTCCAAGATCAATGGCAATTCCTTTACTTGTTCACCAGGGCCTGTCCCAGTCCCTCATCCCTGTCTTTTCTGGGTCTATAACCTATTATACCAGCAAAGGGATATTGCACACAATTCAGGAAAGCGTAGGTCAACAAAAGCTGCACTTCACCCAAAGATACTCCCTTCACATCAAAACCAGGGAGGTAATGAATTCTCAGGGAGGACAGTCAGCAGAGATCTTTCTTCACTGTCTCAGACTGCTATTCAACATTTTAACTCTTGCGGTATAATTGAGGTTGGACACAGGAGCAGCTGAGGTGAAAGACATGGGCTCTGTCTGGATTCAATTCACTGGATGAAACTTTTCAGAATAAAACATGACTGGTTCTTTGTGTCTGCGTCTGCACTTGCCTTCCTGCAGGTGCTACTGTAAAACTGCAAACTGCAAAGTGATCCTCTTCCCTTGCAGGATGGCACCCTGTTTGGTTTTGTGACTCTGGGTGTCTTCTTAGGGTTTTTTCCCCATTCAGAGAGTCTGACTCTCAGGAGCCCACCTCTCCCCCAGTGGACTCCATTCCCATTTTCCTCCTGTCCCTTGGTATTGTCCATGGACAGAGGCATTTCCCAGAGGCCCACAGAATGTCTGTTTTTTGTTGCATGTCCACGTCTTGGCAGCCACAGAACACCCTACTGCTCCTGGTCATGTCCTCAGGGCACTCTCCACAACCTTGCCCAGTTTGTAGAGCTCTGTAGGGAGGTCCCCAATTTCACTGAAGTTGTACAGTTGGTAGAGCCTTAATCACCCAAGCAAAAGTTGCATGAAAGATGCTCACCTTGGAATCTGAGTAGGCCCATTTACTCCTAGATGTAGTTGGGAAGGCAGGAGGCACTCTTTGAGAAAGATGACCTCTGAGAAGGTATTTGGCTAGTTTTTGGTGTTACAATGCTTGAGGCAGGTAATTGGAAAGGAAGTGAAGAGATAGTCAACTCTGGTGAACACCAGAAGAAAGGAGAGTGTATGTGGCCTTCAAAATGAGAGTTTCTGCTCTGTATTACCATACTGAACTCAGAAATATTGTAGTAAAACTTCATGCCCCGGTTCCAATACTGGCAGCTTTATGAGAAAGCTCCCTTGAGTCAGGTTCAATATTGCTTGGATGATTCAAGGACGTGATCAGTCCTCCAATGGTTGTGTGAACTTTTAATATTGTGAGACTTTTCTGCAATGGCATCTGTTTTTAAACTGCATTTGTCATACATTTTACAGGAGAGCAGCATTCCATAGGTACCATTCAGACACACTTTGGTGTTGTAAGCTTTAATAATTCCTGTGTTATGTAGGGGATTTAGACACAGTATGTCAAGTTACTGGGTTTCTCGAAAGGGAATACATTTAAGAAGGCTGTTTTGAGGATGTAATTTTACAATTGACCTAACAATCTAAGACTGCTCTTGCTACTGTTAGTGGGAGATCCTTGGCTAGAAGGGTTGAGGGGGGTGAACCTGACCCTTTCGATGGCAGATCAAAGACAGTTTCATCATTTCCCTAAACTTAAATGTACAGATGAGAAGAGCAGACTTACCTCCTTCGGCCCGGTTTATCCCAGTCATATTATTCACAGTCAAAATGTGACAGGATTTCTTCAACACTGTGCTCTATAGACATAAAAATAATGTGCACAACTACTCTTAAGTTATTTTTTTCTTCTGGGACTTCAGGTAGAATTTCATTTCATTATAAACATCATACTAGTTGTAATATCTTGATAGTTTTCTGCCCTGGTCCTGCGTCTCAAGGGTTCTTGTCGGATCAAAATTCTGTACAATATAAGCATTCTTATACCTCTGTTTTATTTATTGCACATGATGGAGTTCCTGTTTAGTTAGGTGCACTAGTTATTTAACTTAATAGACTTTAACCATTCTCTTTTTTCCCCTCTAAGTGCACCTTTTACTTCTATCTTGTGCATGAAAAATCCTATGCTAGGTATTATGGCTATTTGATGAGAACAAACTGTGATCATATGGACTTTGTTGTATTTTATGTGCAAAATATAATACTTTTTAAAAAATCTATTCATATTCTACTCTTCAGAATTTGAAATTCTGGTACTATAACTGAATGGCAAAATAGGGCAGGCAAAACTTCCTGATTGCAAATGTCTATTTTTGGACTAACAGAGGTAAAGATACTTAATACTTGTCTATATTTCTTTCAGATGAAGGCTTACATGATTGCCTTTTTTAACCTTTTTATTAAAGTTAGTCTTGTAAATGCATTTCATATACTGAGTTTGTATACATTTTCCCCAAAAATGTGTTGATTTCTCATTATTTTCCTGAAAAAATGACTAGAGCCACAGCTAAAGCAGAAGAGGAGAGACAAGTTATATATTAGCTATTACAAAATACTTGTTTTGAAAAGGGAAGGGTTTATATTTTAAAAGGCATGATTAAATTTCATGTGATTCGTTTTCAGCCTGGAGCTTTTTAACCAGACTGATGAGAAGTCTGTCTGAATGCCTTCAGTATTCTTACAGGATAAAAAAAACATCTCTAACAAATGTGATACAGGTGATCTGGAGCCATCCTACTGTGCCCCCGCAGAACACCTTCTGTATCAAACAGACTAGTTTCTTTGCATTGTCCCAAACCCAAGTAAAAGCCTTGTTAAAAGAGCAAAACCCAATTGTAAATAAGTTCCATGTTTTAATAGAATCTTAGATTTGGGAAGAAGAATCAACTTTCTTTCTTTCTTTCTTTCTGTTTTTTTTCTTTTTCATGGTGTTTCTGCTAATCTAATTCCAAGCACTTCAATATAACAAGCATTGAGAGAAGTTCTTTGCTCCAAGCTGATTAGCAAGGAGTAGTATTTCAGGCATATGCAAAGGGACAATAAATATAAGCCCAAAATTTCCCTCTAGCTGAAGAGCATTTTCCTACTAATTTAGTATTTTCCTACTAATTTAGTACTTTCCTGCTAAAGGTTTTCTGCACATCTCATTTTTTCAGCCTGTAAGTCTGATTACTCATAGCAATCCCAAGAAACTAACAAACAATGAAAACAGGGAATGCCTGTGTTCTGTTCCCAGAGAACATAGTTAGAACACAGCCTTAGTTTAAAGATTGTAAGGTTGTTTATAAACCTTGTTAAGGATATTCACAGAAGTGCACACAGATAAGCAACCAAGATGATTTCCGATGTCCAGAAGATTTTTTCCTCCATAGACTGTCACAGTTGTCTAGAAGACTTAAATGCTGGGCCATAATAAACTACTTAAACCTTGGGAGCCCTTGGCTGTTAGTTGTTGCAGTGTGCTATGGCCAGGTTTCGGTTTTCTCCATGGCCAGGCACTGCTGTCTCCCCTCTCCCTATGTCGGTATCTGGTTTGCCCCCCTGGAGGGCTCTGTATTTCGCAATCCTATACAAAGCCCACCAAATTCAAACCCTGCATCCCTGCCTCATAGGATGTTTGTACCTTCCCCCACCCCCTCGCATTGGTATACATGTAACTGTAACTCCCCGTGCCAACGCCTCTCTGGCATGATCCTGGTGAGGAGGAGCCCCTCCCCTTGTCTCTCCTCCCTTGGTGCGCCTGTAACATCAGTGGCTTAGGTGAAACCTTGCTGGACCTTCGCCAGCCCTCCCGTACCCCCGAAGCAGCCCCGCAGCCCCTGGAACCGTGAGCAGACACCTGGTGCCCCTGCCGTTCTGTGTGGTGGTGACTGGAGGAGTTCTTACCTACATTGCCAGTGGCTACAAATTATTTGCGGACACTGGAGTGAACAAGAACATCAGTATGAATGTTATGAACCAGAAGGAATATCTTGTATGTTCAGTCTGAAAGGCAGCCTAGGTGTGTGCAAGTTGAGTCTGTCCCACTCTGGGTACAATTCTTAACTTCCAAAAATATGGGTTCATGCATCTTCTAATAACCATTCCAGCTTACAAATTTTCTGTTAAATGGATGGGGTTCTATGACTGTGCTGTCCACATATGCTGAGACATATGCTCCTGACACCATGCATTTTGCCTGAATTACAGACTGTTGGGATGATGAGCCATCTCTTTCTCATTCCTATGCATCTTCTTTCTCTTGCATAAAACATACATGTACAATGTCCATGGTATGCTTATTTGTCTAACATGCAATGTGAAATAACACATTTTTATTATGAGTAGTTTATGTTTTACAGCACATGCACATAACGAGCTGTAATTTTACTCTGTATTAATTTTGACTTTCCAAAGGAGAGGCTACTCCAGCTGAGCCCATAACTGACCTAGTACAGCAGGACATGTACTCTTGACAAAATATTACAGAATTTCAGAGCTGTAAAGATGTTAGTACCTGGTGCAACAAGGATTATTTGGGTTTGAATTCACTTAAACTCCATTACTGAGGAAGTATCAAGAGAATTAATTGAAAGATTTGCTGGCAGATAACTATCAATAAATATTAGCAGAAAAATATAACAGTGGTGGGAAGAACAAACAGAAGACCCTTCTAAGAATGTAAGTTTCTGAGAGAGAGAATATTTTTCAATAGAGAGCCAGCTTTAAATTGATGCTGATTCCAAAGTGAAAGACAGTATACACTAGATTAAATTACAGGTCTCAGTTTTAATTTACGGTTAAAAATTTGTAGTAACATAACTGGCATATGCATTTACATAACCTAGAACTGCAGTATGATAAAACTTTCTGGTTTTACTTTAACTAGGAAATATAGGGAAAATACTCTGTTCTGCCTCTGCCTCTGAAGGCGTAGGTCTTCTCTCCAAAGGGATATGGCTCAAAATTCAAGGTCTCTCAGTGTCCTAGTTTCAAAGACA